>JAHPZR010003650.1:7500-42500 GCA_019787425.1 Platygyra sinensis | reverse complement strand
GAACGCCAAGATTGGAAACTGTAACATCGGCTATAAAGAAGTCATGGGTACACATGGATTAGGGGACATGAACAATAATGGGGAGAGGTTTGCAGATTTGTGTGCCGAGCATGAACTGGTGATAGGAAGGTCCGTGTTTCCGCACAAAAGAATACATAAAGCCACATGGGTCTCACCCAACTATACTGTTGAAAACCAGATAAACCACTTCTGCATATCAAGAAGTTTAAAAGAACACTACTGGATGTGAGGGTGATGAGGGGAGCAGATGCTAGTTCGGATCATCATCTCCTGGTGGGTAAACTACAACTTTAGCTGAAACGATCAGGCAGATACGTGGCAAGCAGAGTAAAAAACGACACCAACTCACTGAAAGATCCCTTTATTGCCGAGCAATTTTCAATTACGACCAGGAATAAACATCAAGCCCTCCAAGATATGCAGGACCCCGGAGATCCAATAGACGCAAGTTGGGATTGCCTGAAGAAGGTATGGACAGAAGCAAGCGAGGAAATACTTGAGCGAAAGAAACAACATAGCAAAGCTTGGATATCAAAAGACACCATCTCAAAGGTCATCTTGAAAAGATCAAAGAAAAAGAACCTTAACAGGGCACGCACAAGACTACAAAGGGAGAGGGCCCATACCGAGTACACTGAAGGAAACAAGGATTTTGAAAAAAGTGCGAGGAAGGACAACAGGAAGTTCATTGATGACTTAGCAAAAGAAGCAGAGGCTGTAGCTAGGCAACATAACATGAAGACACTTAATGATACAACTAAGCAACTCTCAAGCAAGTTTAAGGCTACAAAGCACCAAATTAGGGATTTAAATGGCCGTCTACCAGCAACAACAGAGGAACAACACAAAAGATGGGTAGAGCACTTTCAACAGCTCCTCAATAGGCCTCCCCCAATGGAACCTCCAATGCTGCCACCAGCTAACCAGGAACTTGATATAACCTGTGAACCCCCAACCAGGACTAAAGTTGAAAAAGCCAATACTCATACTCAGATGCAGGCGAAAACCATTACGCTTGAAGCTGTCTCATCTAAACTAGGGCTTAAGATCAATACGGATAAGACAAAGACCATCAGGATTAACAGCAATGCGAGAGAGCGGATCATGATCAATAATTTCGGCATAGAAGATGTAACATCCTTCACATACTTAGGTAGCGTTATTAATATCACGGGAGGAACAGATGAAGACGTACTTGCAACGACAGGGAAAGCACGCAGCACGCTTAATACCTTAGCAAGCATCTGGAGATCCAGAGAAATAACAACAACCACCAAACTTAGAATTTTCAATTGTAATGTTAAGTCTGTATTGCTTTATGGGTCAGAAACATGGAGAATGACTGAAAAGACCGCGTCAAGACTGCAGACCTGACCTAGATGCCTGCGTAGAATCCTTGGCATCTACTGGCCTGCCACTATCAGCAACGCTAACCTGTGGGAAACCACAGGGCAAGCGCCTGTGAGACAAGAGTTTACAAGCGGAAAATGGACATGGATCGGCCACACATTCAGGAGACCAAGTTACTGCATTGCCCGACAAGCTCTTCTTTGGAACCCGCAGGGAGGTAGACGGAGAGGGAGACCGCGCAACAGGTAGAGGAGAGACACAAACGACACCATCAAGTCGAGGGGTCTTTCCTGGAATCAGCTGGAACGCCTGTGCAGGGACAGAGTGGGCTGGAGGGACTTTGTCAGTGGCCTATGTGGTCACATGGAATAATTAAGTGGCAGTCTCTCTAAAAGCGGTCCACTCGACGTTGGGACCAAAAATAATTTTCCCTCATTTTTTGTCAGTGAAAAGGGTTTGGCACATATATATAGAAAGGCAATTTATCATTTTCCAGTTTCTTATTTTTGCTTTGCTACGAGCCAAAATTGACATTTGGCCGAACTGAGGTTGGCGACCGTGATCAGAAAGGTAAAATTCACCGATTTTGTGAAGCGCGTGCTACGTCCTCTAAAATGCAGCTCGCAAAATTTCGTTTTCATACAAATCTAAGGTACATTCATTACTTTGACTGACGAAAATAATATGGAAACTTTTCGGAAAATTCTAAGCTTACCAGAGAGGCTGGAAGACACCCTTTTCTGAGGCCTTTGTTCACCTACTAAAATTAAGCCAAGTTTGAGGAAGTTGGGTCTAAATGAAGGCTAAAAAGCACATCACAGTAAATTTCTTACCTTAATTAATTGTTCTATAAGTTCAAACCGCTGGGTATCTCCTTGGATAGCACACGACAGCAGATTAAAATCTGCCACAATCAATGTATTTACACTACTATCCTTGATCTATGAGAGGTGAGTTCGTCAAGTGCACCTGAATGAACACGACAGGCTTGAAGGTAACCATGTTTTGCGATGAATGGTCTTTACTTCTGTTTCATGCTTGATGGCTGCTTGTATTTTAGTATCAGCGCTTAGGTAGCACTTGAAATGAACGCTAGTCGGGATCCGTTGATGCCACGAATGCTACACTAGCCTTTGTCACGATGGTTGTTTACCATTTGCGAAAAAAATCCGGAAATTTCAGGTGGAATGTAAATGGAAAGATTAAGTTTGTCTCCCCGAACGTAAATTTTCTCGGGGAAACGGGATTTTCTGAAAGGTAGAGCAAAATTCCCAAACGGAATTTCCGAATGGAAAATGTGCGTTCCATTTGCTAGTTTTTACTAGTTTCGGGCTTTTTGGCTTGGATTGCCATTGATCCTATCTTCCGTGAAAAAGTCGTGGAAATGGAACGAGCGAATCCCTGTGAAAATTCCATTAGAAATTTGACGCGTACCATTTACCACAACTGTCGACCAACCGGTTTTTCCGAGTACATGGTAAACAAACAATGCCAGACAATTTGTAACGTGGCCAATTACCAGCCATGGAGGAACCCCTGCCCTGCGCGCGCCGATCAATACATTTACTTGTCAAGAAAAACTCGTTTCATTTCAATACTGAAATTGAAAAACCTACCCATTGATTTAAATTTTGGACTAGTGTAATCCTGCCAGTATGACAGAACGACGACAATCATTTCACCTTACCCACTCTTCCTCAAAAAATATAAGGAGTTGCTGATACAGCAGAGGAAGTAGATATTTAACTCAAATTCAGATTTTTTCTTCACCGTTATCAGCCGTTCGTTTTTTACAGAAAACCCAGTGGTCAACCCATGAATAAAATGAAGAAAATCAAAAGATAGGGCCAAGAAACTCAGCAGTTGCTGAGAGAACGATTTCTGGCTTTGATGCTTATAGGACTAGTACCCTACCTTTTTTTCCTGATCCAGCATTGTTGGCCATAAAACTAGTTTGTCTTTGATTGATCCGGCTTGCAAAACAAATAGCTAAGTGATGGATCATGCACTCTTACCAGTACGGGACTCATGCAAGGGAGGGTGTAGGCCTTGAACATAATATTCTTAAACTACGATTGGCATTATATAAAGGTGTTATTTAACAAATTGACATCAGCGTTTCATTCGTTTTTCCTGTTATTGATCAACTTCTTTAACAATATTATGAGGAAATTCATTGTCAATAACAGGTAAAGGTAGGTAAAGTCTGCATACGAGCCAAGTGGCCCATCAGGCCGGAGCTTATCCCGGTTTCCTTAGCATGAAGCGACTGAGAGTATTTCTACTCCCCCCTGGATGGGATGCTAGTCCATCGCAGGGTTACCCCCCAGCATTAAATTCGCCGGTACCCATTTATACACCTGGGCGGAGAGAGGCACTGTGAGAGTAAAGTGTCTTGCCTAAGAACACAACACAATGTCTCCGGCCAGGGCTCGAACCCGGACCGCTCGATCCGGAGACGAGCGCACTAACCATGAGGCCACCGCGCCTCCCACAATAACAGGACAGACGCATTAAAAACTGACGTCAAATTGTTTTTTTTATGATAAAAAAATTGTGAAATTGTCCGCTCTCGCCCAAATGTCGCACAAATTACAATTTCATGTGTCTCTTCGGTTATTGACAATGAAAATTAGCCAATGAGCGCGATAGGATTTTTCGCAGTTGTCGTTAAAATATATATCGCATCCGGACCATCTGGCGTAGAAAATTCTTGACCTCGGAGTCATTCTTATCCTAACGATGTCTGTAAAAATCATAGTAGCCGAAAGAAAAACACATTTTTGATATTTCGTGAGCATTATCATAGCTGAAAGAAAAGTAGTGTTAATACAGACTTATATTCACAACAAGCACTAGACAGGACTGTTTGCCCTAACAGCAATCAATAAAAAAAAAAACAATTGAATCCTTTTGCGTGTAGTTCAGCGCACACCACATCCAGTATTTTTTCCCAACAGAAATTTAAAGCCTTGGTAACAGTTACACCTTTAATTGTCGAAGCTTCGCTGATGATGACGAGTCACTGAATCAATTTATAACATGAGCATTATTTCACCGTGTCCAAATTTGTTGGAAATTTCAAAATGATGGCACATGTCCTTGAGCATCCTGACATTGAATCCCCTGGTTTTTAGCTGATAGCTCGGAAACAAGGAGCCCTACTGCTGAAAGAAGTTGATAATTATACACTATTTATGACCAAAACGGCTGAAAACCTTAACTTTTGGGGCTGCACTTACCTATATAGCCCATATAAGGGAGAACCCCCAGGCACCCTCGTTCGAGCAAGGTAAGAAGGCATGTCCATTCACTTAACTATCTGTTTCGCCAGCCTGAGAAATAACTAGTTTTATCCCTCCACTCATGTCCAATACACTCAAAGTGTGTCGAGTCGTCCCTATGTATAGAAAAGTCGTCTTGGCAAAAGTCATGTCGTGAAATTCATGAAGTCATCCTTACCGGAAGTGGACAAACCCTACAGGAAGTCTGACTACAGTCTACGGAAATGGTCATTCAACCTCGTTCCCAGGGTCCTCTCTCTACTTCGAGAAAGTACCCTGGTTAAGGCTGGTCACGTGTCTGCTAGATTTTAGCAGATTCCAGAGATGTGATTGAAGGGAGGGGCTGGAAAGTTACAGTTTGTCTCCACTGAGCTCACCTACTGAACCCAGTAGGGAGTGGAATTTGTAAAACGGCAAACTCACAGCGAAGGAATCATTACTCGATATAGGTGTTTAATGCGTTCAATGCTCGGATAAAGGTTAGCTCCACATTTGGCTGAATTTTTCCCATCGACAGTTGGACGGTCTTTGGAATTTGTGGTGCTGAAAAAATTTGGCAAAGAACTTGGAACTGAAAACCACAGCAGTAAATGGACCGCGCGGTGAACTTAATTTTATTTTTCATTCGGCGAAATCACAACGTATGTATTTACTCATTCGTTTAGAGTCAAACACGTCGTATGTTCGCCCTCAAAGGTAGTTTTGGATTTGATTTAATTATTCCCATGGACAGTTTGACGGTCATTTCCTTCTCTTGCCGCGAAAATTACGAAGAATTTGACAACAACGTCTGCACGCCAAATACGCTTGATTAATTAAGAAGCTTATGTTTTTCGATCGGCAAAATCATAACAGAGGCATTGATGTATTCGCTTAGAGTTTGATACGTCCAGTGTTTGGCAGAGACTAGCTTTGAATTTGATTGAATTCATCGAATCGAAAGTTTGGCGGTCATTCGATTCTCTTGCAATGTAAAATTTTGTAAACAATAACGACATCGGTCGCGCGTTGTAAAATGCATTGGCTTTTGTTTCAAAACTGTTTAGCGATAAATCCAGTTTTCGGTCAAGAAAGTAGTTCCAAGTTGAATGTATCCCATCGATAACTTCACGGTTATTTAATTCCTTTGGTGTGAAAAACTGATTAAATTAATCCGAAGCAGGTTGTTGACGGTTATTTCAAAAAGCAGTGAAATATAAGCAAAGTTCCCTCTCAATCAACATCTCCTACTCATGGAAGTTCAGGTAGAGCCGAAGCACTGGCCAGGCAGGTTCTCTGACAAATAACTTGCTTCCTTTTCAAAATAGCGTCCGTATGGCAGCGCAACATTCACCTCCCTAGAAGGTGTTGACAAAATTAAGTTGAGGACCCACCCTCCGTGCGGTTTGGGTTGGCATGCTTAGACGCGTGACCAGCCTTAACCAGGGTACTTTCTCGAAGTAAAGGGAGGACCCTAGGAACGAGGTTGATGGTCATACTGAGTGAATGGGGGGTGGAAATGTCGTCGCGTCGTCACGACTCGACACGAGTTGACACGACTCGTTACTGCTAGAAGTCGACTCGACTTTATGGGTAGAAACGCGCTTGCAGACAAAAGAAATAAAACAAGAAGCCATGCAATGTATACCTCGTTCTGTAAACTTGTGCAGACAAGTGATACGTTTTAACGAAACACGTGTGCAGGAAACAAAACTGTGCATCCAAACAAAAAGCCACGCAATGTACACCTCGTTCTGTAAACTTGCACTCGTGCAGACAAGGGATACGTTTTAAACAAACGCGTGTGCGGGAAACAAAACTGTGCATCAAAACGAGTTATGCAATGTATACTTCGTTCTTAAACGTCTGCAGACGAGTGATACTTTTTAAGCGAAACACCCGCGTCAACCAATCAAACCACAAACGCACACAACGAAAAGTATGTGCAGACAAAATCAATTTTTAAACTACGCATGCAAATAAAACAAGATCTGAACCGACGCACGCAATGTATATTTCGTTCTATAAACTTCTTCAGACAAGTTATTATACGTTTTAGCAGCGAAACGCGTGTTCAAGAAACGAAGCTAAGGATCCAATCGAGACAAGAAGCCTTGCAATGTATACTTCGTTCTTTAAACTTTTGCAGAAGAGTGATCATTTTTTAAGGGAAAACCCGTACAAACAAATCGCATCATATATACGAATACAATGAAACGCGCTTGCAGACTAAATTAAATAGGCATGCAAGGAAAGCAGGAATCCGCACACACAATGTCTATTTCATCGTACAAATGTCTGGAGAAGTGGAAGCTAATGAAACCACACACACACACACTTCAGTCGTTGTAATAGTGTTTGTTCATCATCATGTCCTTTTCCCTCTGTGGGAAATAGGGCCTTGCATTCTCTCTCTCCAAGCTTCTCGGTCTTTCGCACAACTATCAGCTTCTGCCCAACCTTTGAACCCAAGTTCGCCTCGTTCTCTCTCTACCGTTCTTCGCCATGTCTCCTTCGGCCTACCTCTCTTACGTCCTCCTTCTGGGGTCCATGTTAGGGCTATCCTTGTGTTCTCATTTACACTTTTCCTCAACACATGCCCAATCAGTTTCCAGCGTCTACGTTTTATCTGTTGGGTGATCTCTTCCATATTCGTCTTGAATCTAATCTCTTCATTTGTCACATTCATAGGCCAGTAAATCTTCAGAATTCGTCGTAGGCACTTATGGAGGAAACCATTTGTAATATCCAGTCCAGCAGTACTGTTCAGTTTTGCACATGCGCAGTAGCATTGCTTGGTGTAGTGCCACGTGTTGTTCAGAGTGTGTTTAGTCATTAAACGGCATCTAAGAGAAGACACGCAGTTCTCCTGGTTGTTACACTGGCGACGAGGTAAAAATTAAGCAACAAAAAGCAGAAACGAAGCAAGAGAAGCCTAAGAAGCAAAGTCTGAAGCCCAGCGAGAGAGGCAAGCAGGCAAAATACTTCAACGCGTGAATCGATCGATCGACAAAACATGTCTGACACAGAACCAGCAGATGCCGGCGCAGCAGCTCCAGTGCAAGTTATCACGGCAACGAGAAATCTAAAATCTCAACCCTTTATCCCAGGGGACGACCCGATAGTCAAAGGAAAAGCGTGGGACGACTGGCTCGAAGAAATCGAACGGGAATTCAGATATTTCAAGATTACGGAACCACTCGACAAGAAAGATGCACTCATCATTTATGGCGGGAAAGAAATCGCTCGCCTAGAGAAAAGTTTACCAAACCCGACAGATGGCGCTAACGACTACGAGAAGTTGAGGAAGAAGCTGAATGACTACTTCAAACCGAAGAAAAATAAGCACCACGCAAGATACGTATTTCTCAAAATAAGACCAACACATGATGAAACAACGAACGCGTATGCTGCACGTCTAAGGGAGAAAGCTAATGACTGCGAATTCGAAGCCAACTGCGATGAACGAATCTTGGAACACCTCATCCAAACGACACAGAATCGATCGCTTATACAAAAAGCCATCAACAAGAAATGGGATTTGACACGGTTTTTGACCGAAGCTGCTCAAATCGAAGACACATCCCTTCAAATAAGCGACATGAAAATTCCTCAAGATGTTAAGAAGCTTGGGCCACATTTTGAGAAGCGGCGTCCACCCAAGAACACACAAAGCGGTAAAGAAAAGCAACCGTGTGGATACTGTGGACAAACAGACACACACGAGGAAGGCAAGAACTGCCCAGCATATGGAAAAAAATGTATGAAATGTCAAAAGTTCAATCACTTCAGTGTTGTGTGTAAGTCTAAAGGCCCGTCCAACAGCAAGAAAGGCAACAAGAAACGCGATCACAAGCCACCAGAGAATTCAAAGCACAAGCACCGCGTAAAGAGAACCACTAAAGAAGAAAATGCAGACAACTCAACAAGTTCTGCTGACGAGTTCTTCTGCCAAGCCGTAAGACACCTAAAGGAAGTGAAGAAAATCAAAACAGATGGTGAAGACAGAACCGTATCAGGGAAGATAGAAGATGTTGATGTAAGAGCTGAGCCCGAGAGCGGAGCTGAAGTAAATGTCATGGATGAACATCAATTTAAAGCACTGACAAATCGGTCCAATGTGAAGCTTACACTACAACCAAGCAGAGTAAAGCTAAGCACCTTGCAGAGTGAGCTACCCGTGAAAGGAGAGTTTACAGCCATTATAAGGAACCAGACCTGTGGAGCAGTCGCAAGATTTGTTGTGACCAGAGGAAGAATCAATTCCCCACCCCTCATCAGCAAAAGTACCCTCCAAGAGCTGGGTATGTTACAGATTAGAGAAGATGGTTCTTTCGCCAAGACCAATGACCTGAGAATCCAAGAAGAACCACCAGGCATCAAAAGTGTCAAGCAAGATATGGATCTCAAGCCTGAAATCAAAGAAATAACCGATCAATACAGTGACGCATTTAAGGGCATCGGGAAGATCAGAGACATCAGGAATGGAAAAGAGTTCTATGCAAAGTTCAGCATTAGACCAGAAGCTGTGCCCGTAGCTCAAAGGCCGAGACCAGTGGCTTACTACCTGCAAGAACCACTGAAGAAATGGCTTGACCAATGTGTAGAAGAGGAGATATTCGAAGAAGTGCCAGAAGGTGAGGCAGTCACATGGTGCTCACCCTTGGTCGTTCAACCAAAGCCGAAGTTCAATACTGTAGACAAGGAGAAACTTGAACCGCACATGATCAGAGCCAGCGTGGACCTCAGGGTACCAAACCAGTTCATGGAAAGAAATAGGATCACCCAGGGACCTATTGTCGAGGACTTCATGTACAAATTTCATGATTGTACTGTCTTCTCCAAACTTGACATGCGGCAGGGATACCACCAACTCCTACTCGATCCAGAGTCCAGAAAAATGGCCACTTTTAGTACCCCGTGGGGGAACATGCGACCAAAACGCCTGATCTTTGGAGCCAAAGCATCACAAGATCTCTTCGATGAAGCTATCTACCGAATATTTGGAGACATACCAAGATGCCTCAACCAACGGGATGATATCCTGCTAGGAGGAAGAAACATGGAGGAGCACAATAAGACATTGGAAGCAGTCCTGCAGTGAGCAGTGGATTTTGGAATCACATTTAACCCTGACAAGTGCCAATTTGGAGTCGAGGAGATAGAGTTCTATGGACACAAGTTCACGAAAGACGGATTAAAGCCAGACCCAGAGAAAATCAGAGCTGTAAAAGAAAGCAGCCCACCAGAATCAAAAGAAGCTGTGAGAAGTTTCCTTGGCATGACCGGATATCTATCAAAGTTCATCCCAAGATATGCATCTCTAACTGCACCCTTGCGAGAGCTGACCCATAAAGATACAAAGTTCAAATGGGGAGCAAAAGAGAACGAAGCATTTGAGAAGCTGAAAGCGAGCATAACAAGTGAAAGCACAATGGCATACTTCAATCCAGCCAGGCCAATCGTTGTGAGAGTGGAAGCCAGCTTCCATGAAGGACTGTCAGCCGGATTATTCCAGGAGACAGGCAGTGGTCTCCAGCCAGTCCACATCATTAGTCGCACTATGACCGACACGGAGAAACGATATAGCCAGACAGAGAAAGACGCCCTGTCAGTGCATTGGGCAAAGAACAGGTTCAGCATATACCTCCTGGGAGCACCGAAGTTCAAGATCATCACAGCCCACAAGCCACTGCTCCCACTGTTCAACAAGGCAGCCATGAGACTCCCACCGAGGATTGAAAAATGGGTTATGGGAATGCAAGATGTCGACTTCGAGCTAATCTATGAGCCTGGAAAGGATGATGTCGACCCACTTAACTTCCTATCAAGACACCCATTGCCAGAGAAAGAAAAGGATGCTGTAGAGAGAGTAATCAAATATGTCTTGAAAGCAGAGCATGCTGTCGTTGTAGATCAGATCAAGGAAGAAACTTGCAAAGATACCCAACTGCAAAAACTGTCCGTCAGGATACTTACTGGGGACTCGGAGCGTCACAAAAGGGATCCAGACATTGCACCATTGTACAGTGGGCAGAATGAGTTGTATGCAGTAGATGGCCTACTCTTCCGAATGAATCAGATCATTATCCCCAGAAGCCTACAGAGACGAGTCATTAAGGCCGCACACCACCTGGGACATCTGGGGACGACCAAAACAAAGCAAATGATACGAGGAAAGTATTGGTTTCCAACCATGAACAGTATGATCGAACAGATCATTGGCCAATGTTATGAATGCCAGGTTACCACAAAGCAACACAGGCAGGAACCCATCAAAGTCACAGACATACCCAAGAAACCGTGGGATGTCATAGCTGTAGACTTCAGTGGACCCTACCCTGATGGCCATTATAATCTAGTAGCCATAGACAAGAGAACAAGATATCCTGAAGTTGCGAAGACCCACTCAACAGCTTTTCAGCCAACCAAGGAAAAGCTCAAAACAATGTTTGCCACTCATGGCGTCCCAAGACAGCTGGAAAGTGACAACGGACCACCGTTTAATTCCAGAGAGTTTGCAGAGTTCGCTAAAACTGAGGGATTTCACCATCATCGAGTCACCCCAGAACATGCACGTGCTAATGGAGAGGCGGAAAGCTTCATGAAACTGCTTAATAAGACAGAGCAAATCACCCACCTTAACGGCGGAAATAACAGCATAGCCATTCAAGAAATGCTGACAGGCTACCGCTCAACACCACACCCTGCCACTGGTGTAGCACCCTACGAAGCCCTCATGAACAGACAAGTGAGAACCAAGTTAGACCATCAAACGAGGGAGAGCAGTGAAAATGCTCGTGACACAGCCATCAATGAGAGGGATGAAAGGTACAAAGAAAAGCTCAAACAGTATGCTGAGAACAGGAACACTAAGGCACACAACTTTATTGTAGGAGATCACGTATTGTTGAAGCAAAAGAAGAAGAACAAATGGTCCACAGCATACGAACCAGCTTTCTACACCGTAATTCGAACCGACGGATCAAGCATTGCAGCACGTAGGATCACAGATGGACGGGAAGTGTATCGAGATGCAAGCCAGTTTAAGATCGCTAATGCTTTGATCCAGGACAATACCAGTGAAGAGAGGGATGACCGGGAAGAAGAACCAACCTCAGAGGATTGGAGAGAGAAAATCCTACTGAATGCCAACCCTAAGTCAGTCCAAGAGGAGATTATCACCAATACAGAGGAAGTGGTAGAAACCAGCAGTAGTGACAAAATGGAGAACAAACCACCAGAGTTACCAGCAGCTTCAAGCCGACCAAGGCACGACCGGAGGCGACCAGACTATCTGAAAGACTACGTTACCTAGACTATACTAAGTTTACGCTTACCGGACATAGACATTTATATGCCCTGAAACATTGTCTGTTCAAGTTAGAATATTGGACATTTTAGGACATTGTTTTTCTAGTTGCGTTTTATTTAAGGAAAAGACTATCTCTGGAAAAAAGAGAAATGTAATATCCAGTCCAGCAGTACTGTTCAGTTTTGCACATGCGCAGTAGCATTGCTTGGTGTAGTGCCACGTGTTGTTCAGAGTGTGTTTAGTCATTAAACGGCATCTAAGAGAAGACACGCAGTTGTCCTGGTTGTTACACCATTAAGCTTGGTCTCGTCGCTTTTAATCATTCGCCAAGTTTCGCAACCATAGAGAAGGACAGCCAGTACACTGGATCTAAAAATCCTCAACTTGGTGTTTATGCTGAGTTGACTGTTCTTCTAGATGTTCTTTAAGTTGCATAAGACTGCTTGTGCTTTTCCCAGCCTGGCACTTATATCCTCACCAGCACCACCTGTTGTTGTGACTGTAGCACCAAGATATACAAACTTCTCTACCTCTTCAATAACACTCCCTTCTAGTTGGATCTTTATTCCAGGATCAACATTCCATTTCATTACCACTGTTTTTCCTGAGTTAATCTTTAGCCCGGTCTTCTTCCCGTTTCTGTTAAGATTTTCAACCTTTGTTTGCATGTCCACTATCCTACTTGCAACAAGAGCCACATCATCAGCGAAGTCTAAATCCTCTAGCTTGTTCGTGAATTGCCATCTTATCCTAGTTTGCCTTCCTTCAATAGTCTTTCCCATAACCCAATCAATCACTGGAAGAAAGAGAAATCCAGACATGCAGCAGCCTTGTTTCACCCCTGTCTTTACATCAAACCAGTCGTAACTTCCAGAACCATCTAGAACAGCACATTTGCTCTGTTCATACATTGCCTTTACCATTGTAATCAATTTGGATGGAATATCGTATTCTCTCATTATTTCCCATAAAATACCTCTGTCAATGCTGTCAAAAGCCTTCTCGAAATCCACGAAACAAACATACAGGTTGGCATTCCACTCAATTACTTGCTCAATGATGTTTCTCAGAATGAATATCTGTTCGATTGTCCCCCTTCCTCTCCTAAACCCTGCCTGCTCTTGTCTAAGCCTGGTGTCAACGGTGTCCCTGATTCTTGTGATAATCACTTTGCCCAATACTTTCGCGGCCACAGGTAGCAGTGTTATTCCTCTCCAATTTCCACATTCCATGAGATTTCCCTTCTTAGGGAGACGAATGATCAACCCACATCTCCAGTCGTTAGGTACTCTTTCACTTTCCCAGATCTTCAAGAGCAATTCATACAACACAGCTACTGTAGTTTCAAGATCTGCCTTCATCAGCTCTGTTGTCACGCCATCAACACCACCAGCCTTTCCATTCTTCATTTGTTTTATAGAATTTATAGCAGTTCTGATCTCTGCATGTGTAACAGGACCTGTTTCAATTTCGAGTGGTTCACAAGCTTCGCTCTCCACTTCCGACCGTGTGGGGGGAGGTCTATTCAGAACTTCAGCGTAATGTTCCTTCCACCTTTTCTTTACCTCTTCCTCTTTTGTTAGTAGGATGCCTTCTTTGCTCCTTATTGAGTCTGTTCTTCTAGTCAGTTTGCTGCAAAGTTGTCTCGTAGCATCAAATACCGCCTTCATATTTCCTATTTTGGCTGCTTCCTCGGCATCACTAGTTATCTGGTCAATCCAATTCCTCCTATCTCTGCTCAGTTGTTTTTCACTTCATTGTCTTTGGCTTGGTAGTCCTCTCTGTATAATGCTTTTAGTCTCTCTGACCTGGTTGCATCAACGTTAGCCTTACAAAATCTTCTTTCGTCGATTTTCTTCCAACTTGTAGCGCTTATCCAGGGCTTACTCTGCTTTTTCCTGTATCCCAAGACTTCTTCAGCTGTTTTCTTATAACTTTCCTTTATGTTAGTCCATCGAGTCTCTATGTCTGGCTCGTTTCCTTCTGTGCTTTCGTCAGCTAAACAGCTAAATCTGTTCCTCAACTTGATCTGAAACTGCTGCTTAACTTCCGGTATTTTCAGTTTGGCTGTGTCATATCTTCTGACATTGCTTGTATTCTTGACTATCCCACGTAAACGAAGACGCACAGTTGTGATAACTAGGTTGTGATCGCTTCCACTGTCTGCGCCTCTGTAAGATCTTGTATCCCTCACTGATCTCTTGAACTTGCCGTTCACTGCCACATGATCGATTTGATTTCTGACCCTCCCATTAGGGGCACTCCAGGTGTATTTGTGTATGTTCTTGTGTGGAAACATTGTTGATACAATAGCTAAGTTGTTGGCGGCACAAAAGGAGACAAAACGAACACCATTTTCTGACCGCTCATCTCCAAGCCCATGCCAACCCACCACACCATCTTCCCCTTCTTGTCTAGCTCCGATCTTAGCGTTCCAATCGCCCATCATCATAATCATGTCATGCCTTTGAATCTCATCAGTAACCCTCTGTAACAAATCATAAAAGCTATCCTTTGCCTCTTCATCTGCCTCATTCGTTGTTGCATATACCTGAACCACTGTTGTTTTAATAAATCTTGATGTGAATCGTGCAGTCATAATTCTATCACTAACTGGCACCCAGCTCTCTAAGCAGCCAGTCGCTTGTTTGGTCATCACCAGTGCAACACCACTTTGGTGTATGTTGCCTTATCTTCTCGAATACAGAATAATTTCACCTGTCTGTGTCTTGAGACGTCCAGAACCAGACCAACGGCATTCGCTAATGCCCAGGATATCCAAGCTATATCTTTGCATCTCTTTAACGACTTCTGCTGCTTTTCCCACGCTATACATTGTCCTAACATTCCAGTTTCCTATCCGGAGCATCTTCTTGGGGTTAGCAAATGACTTGATCAGAGTACAGGCTTCCTTTCGGATTGGGCGTGCACCCGTCATACCACCATTATCCCATCTGATGAATTCATCTTCCGGAGTTTGGCAAGTCGTTGTACTACTCCCGAGATAACACTCATTGAGTTGAGAAATTAAGGTTTCCGTAATCTGTTGTTTTTTACGAGAGGGGGTGATTGGCCCCAAGCTCAGCCTGCTACCGGCAGGAATGGGGTAGGGGGGTTTATTCTCTGTCTGGACTCTACCTCTTGACCAATTCGGCAAGGTTGAACCTACCAGGGACCAAGGTCCCAGCCGGCATAGCTCTAAAGGTCACTGAGCCTCACAAGCTTCACCACCACGTCAAGGTGATAACCCGCGGTGAAGAGTGTTTGTTCAGACAAGTTATATTTATTTACCAGCGAATATGCGCGTTTCACCGAGACTCTGCGGCTATTTGTCAAGTGTTATTATCGTTCATAACATAATCATAAAACTCGTTCCACATGTGCTAATTTATTCCCTTTTAGCTGGTCGTCGCGAATTAGGGGCACTTACCTTCCGCGTACATTTTTATTTTTGCTCATGCGGTTTGATTCTTATGTAATTCGTGTTATTCCGTTCTCGCTTATTTACGCTGGTTGACGCGCGTTATTTTAATCCCGATTACCGATTATTCCCAGTCTCTTTCTTTCATTGTCAACTAGCGACCTCGCCTTCATGGTCCTTCATGATATATTTGCATTCAGTTTAATAGTGCACATGACAACATTCTTTGACAGATTTTTCTAGGGCATGGGTGACTTTTTAGAAGGTCGTATGCGTTTATTTCGTTTTTTATCTGTTATTCATTTCGTTGGAACGAGTTTTTTAAAGTTATGTTCTTTTATTTACTATTTGGGATTGCTTGCCGTATAATCACTTCTTAACATACTGATTGTATGACAATAGACTAAACACAACAATAATCACACCTACTTCAAACAATAAACTCGACAAATTTTGGTTAATTAGAGCGCACCAGAGTTATTACCCACCTAACGCTTTTATCCATTCCGTTTCACTGATTAGACAGTTTCGTTTCGTTCACGGGCATTTGAATGACAGTCGCGTATTTTGCGCAAAACCCCCTCCAAGTTTCCTTTTCCTGAAAGGTTTAAAAACCCAGAGACCGATTTTCGCGTTTGCTTTCATAAATGATATGTGAACATCTCCAACCCGCGTTATTATAAAAACTTTACAGACTCTGAAGCTTCGCATTTAAAAAACGCCAACGGCAATTTTACGATTACGGAAACCGTGATGTCGATAACAGAAGCTATGCGGGGTATGGATACTGTGACATGTGAAACTCCTGAGGAAGTTTCACATATGATGGCCACGAGTGAAAGCCAATTGGAAGCGCGTGGTCGGAAGGTGTCATTAGCCAATCCCAAGAGAAATTTCAGGATAGGATGTTGGAATGTACGCACAATGTTTGCAGGAGGGAGAACAGCGATGGTGGTAAATGAAATGAGGCGTTATAAACTCAGCATCTTGGGTGTGAGTGAAGTGAGGTGGCTAGGTTTTGGTAGGGTCCGAACTTCAAAAGGAGAAGTAATACTGTACTCTGGAGCTGAAGAAATACACCACAGAGGTGTAGGGATTATTTTGAATAGGGAGGCACAGGAGTGCCTAATGGAATGGGCTCCCATTAATGAAAGGATCATTAGAGCAAGATTTTATTCAAGATTTGCCAAGACAACAGTGTTGCAGATATATGCCCCGACCAATGAAGCTTGTGAAGAAGAGAAAGAGGATTTTTACGAGCAACTCCAACGTGAGATTGAGAAAACACCAAAACACGATATTCTGTTGTTGATGGGAGACGTAAACGCAAAGGTGGGGACGGCAAATGAGCAATGGAAAGGTACAATTGGAAGTGAAGGAGTAGGAGTTATGAATGAAAATGGGGAGCGGTTCTTGGAATTTTGTGCAATTAATGACCTGGTTATAGGCGGAACTCTGTTTAAACACAAGGACATTCATAAATTCACCTGGGAGTCACCTAATCACCGAGACAGAAATCAGATTGATCATATAGCCATAAATGGCAGATACAGGGGGTCCTTGCTAGATACAAGAGCCATGAGAGGTGCCGATGTAGGAAGCGACCATCATTTAGTTATTGCCAAGTTGAGATTGAAACTAACTAAGTATAGAGTGGCTGGAGCCGAGAGGAGGTCAACATATGATACAGGGAGGCTTAAAAGTCCAACGGTTAGGCAGGCTTTTGTACTCGAGCTAAAGAACAGATTTCAGTGCCTACAGGCCGATGATGAAGGAGTGGCAGGTGACATGAGCCATGACACAGAAACGGACGATGAGGATCTCGTCGAAAATGAATGGAATAAGTTTAAAGTGGCATATAAGAGCACCGCAACAAAGCTAGTTGGATTTAAGAAGAGAAAATTTAAAGAGTGGATTAGTGAAACAACATGGCGTGCTATAAATGAGCGGAGAAAGCTAAAAGTGGAACTGAACAGTGTACGATCAGAGAGGATAAAAGCCCTGAAGAGATCAGCATACAGAGACAAAGATAGGGAAGTCAAGAGGAGTGTAAGAACTGACAAGAGGAGATGGATGGAAAACAAGGCGACTGATGCGGAAAATGCTGCCAAGTTAAATCAGATGGGTACCCTGTACAAAATTACTAAACAGCTTTGCAATGATAAAGCAACACCACCTGCAGGTGTCCGCAGTAGGGATGGCAATCTTTTGACCCAAGAAGATCTTGTTCGAGAGAGGTGGAAAGAGCATTTCCAAGAAGTCCTAAACAGACCAGCGCCTACACATCAACTCATACCAGAGGACTGTGTTTTGGCTGAGGATGAGGATTGCCTGGATATCGATACTGGACCTTTTACTTTGGAGGAGGTACAAGCTGCAATAAAGCATTTAAAAAATGGTAAAACCCCCGGAATTGACGGTATAGACGCTGAGATGCTACAAGTCGAGCCAGTACTTGCTGCAGGATATTTGTGTACTCTGTTTAATCATATACGTGAGAATATGAAGGTGCCAGATGATTGGAAGAAGGCGATAATTGTTAAAATACCAAAGAAGGGGGATTTGTCTAAATGCGACAATTTTAGGGGAATCTCCTTGCTCTCAGTACCAAGTAAGGTTCTCGGCCGAGTGGTCATTGAACGTATTAAAGAAGGCATTGACACAGAGTTGAGGTGTGAGCAAGCTGGATTTCGGAAGGGGAGAGGAACCACTGAACAAGTGTTTATCCTCAGAAACATCATTGAACAGTCCATTGAGTGGCAAGCTCCACTTTACATCAACTTTGTAGATTTTGCAAAGGCATTTGACAGCTTAGATCGTAGCAGATTATGGAGGATTTTAAGGCATTATGGGATCCCAAGTGAGCTTGTAGATTTGATCAAGGCAATGTATGCAGACAGTTGCTGTAGTGTCATCGATAATGGTAAGATGTCAAACTGGTTTGAAGTGAAAACCGGTGTTCGTCAGGGCTGCGTCATGTCAGGCTTTTTGTTTATTATGGCAGTGGATTGGGTGATGACCAACACAGTAAGAAATAGACGCAGAGGTCTTAGGTGGCGATTTACATCAATGTTGGAAGACCTAGATTATGCAGATGACATTGCATTACTAGCCAGTAACTGTACCCATATGCAGGAGAAATCGAGCAGATTACAAACCATCGGAAGTTTCATTGGTTTAGAAGTTAACACCCAGAAAACTAAGATCATGAGGCTTAATAGCAAGACCCAGCATCCAATCTCTATAAATGGAACATCCTTAGAAGAGGTAGACAAATTTGTCTATCTCGGTTCCGAGGTGGGAGGATACAGTGGGGCAGAGTCGGATATCAACAGGAGATTATGCCTTGCTAGAGGTGCCTTTGTAAAGCTCAAACCAGTTTGGAACTCAACAGCCTACCAGTACAAGACCAAACTTAAAATCTTTAGGAGTAATGTCCTAGCTGTTCTACTTTATGGCGCAGAAACCTGGAAGATGACTGAACATGATGCTTGCCGGTTGGACAGATTCCAGAGAGGATGCTTGAGAAAGATTTTCCGAATCTTTTGGCCAGAAAAGATTACAAACAAGGATCTGTACAAGAAAGCTGAGATGATGCCTGTTTCTGACATGATTGCAGATAGACGGTGGAGATGGTTAGGCCATGTTTTGAGGCTTGAGAATATAAATCACGCTAAGGTGTCTTTAACATGGAGCCCTGAAGGTAGAAGAAGAAGAGGTAGGCCCAAGACAACTTGGCGTCGAACGGTAGAGAGCGAATGGCGGAGACTTGGCTTTAACTCCTGGATACAGGTTGAACAAGTGGCGAAAGACCGTGCAAAGTGGAAAGAGTTGACATGCGGCCTTATACACCCCCCCTGAGGTGTAGTGAGGACGATGATGATGATGAACGGCAAGAGACGCGAAAAGAACCGTCCGCCAAAGTGTCACATTTATAATTTCCAACTTCTAGTTAGGGTTATTGTATACAATACCACGCTGAAATCAACTCTAACAATTTTTTTTTTAAACGACAACTTTACTTCGGACACCATGTTTGATCGTTTACACGTCTGCTCCTATTTAACGGAGCCACGTTCTCCGCGCTTATGCTTACCACCTAACTTTAATTTTCCTCCAGTCATACGCTTTTTGCTTGGTTAGCGTGAACGGTTGAGTTTTAATGCTCTGATTCGCTCAACATTGCTATAAACTTTAAACACGGGACGCCGACCCCGCGCATGGTCTCCCCCTCTCTCAAAAAATTGAATTGCCATTATGTCAAGAAGATAACGCCACTTTTGCAAAACCCATGAATTTGAATGCAACAAGAAAGCAATTTCTTACATGCGGTTCTCCGATCGGTTTTGGGATAGTAGTAGTAGTAGCATGGTAGTAGACCAAGCTGAAGTTGTCTGCCAATTCGAATAAAAAATTCAGCAGTGGAATTTACAGCATAACATCGGTTAAATGTCCTTACCAATTGTCCAACAACATATTCTAGCTGCATCGAAAGCCATAACTTGATTTGCACCAACACTCGTGAATTTGTTAAGACGATGTTGTTCATATCCTCTGTTCAGAAGTGAATAACTTGTCACGTGACTTTTCAATTGACACCAACTTGATATCATTTTGAAGCTTACAGTCTTCTTAGTCCATCTCAACGGCTTTTACACCCATGTCAACGCAATAACTATAGAAGAATGTCCCTTGAACATCGTTAATTAATTTCAAACACACTTACATCGGCTTTTCCGGAAGTGAATAACTGGTCATTTGACTTTTCAATTCACATTAACTTGGCATCATTTTAAAGCTTATCGTCTTCTCAGTCCATCTCAATTGCTTCTCCACCCATCTCAACGCAATCACTATCGAAACCTTTCCCTTAAACATGGCGTTTACATAACATACACACTTATATTGCCTTTTCCGGAAGTGAATAACTCGTCACGTGACCTTTCAAATGACACCAACTTGATATTATTTTGAAGCTTACCGTCTTCTTAGTCCATCTCAATGGCTTCTACACCCATCTCAACGCAATTGCTATCAAAAAAGGTCCCTTGAATATCATGTTTAAATAATATACACAGTGATATTTGCTTTTCCGGAAGTAAATAACTTGTCACGTGACTTTTCAATTGACACCAACTTTATATCATTTTGAAGCTTACCGTCTTCTTAGTCCATCTCAATGGTTTTCACACCCATCTCAACGAATTTGGTAGCCAAAAATGTTTCTTGAACATTGTGTTTAAATAACATACACCTATATTAGCTTTTCCGGAATTGAATAACTCGTCAAGTGACTTTTTAATTGACACCAACTTGATATCATTTTGAAGCTTATCGTCATCTTAGTCCATCTCAATGGCTTCTACACCCATCGCAACGCAATTAATATCGAAAAATGACCCTTGAAAATCGCTGTATATTTCCAATGCAGTTATATCGGCTTTTGCGGAAGTGACTTACTTGTCACGTGACTTTTCAATTCACCTCAACTTGGTATCATCTTAAGCTTACCGTCTTCTTAGTCCATCTCAATGGCTTCTACATTCATGTCAACACAATTACTATTAAAAAAATGTCCCTTTGACATCGTGTTTCAACAATATACGCACTCATACTGGCTTTTCCGGAAGTGAATAACTTCTCACGTAACTTTTCAATTGGCTCCAACTTCATATTATTTTGATGCTTACTGTCTTCTTAGTCCATCTCAATGGCTTCTACACCCATCTCAACGCAATTGCTATCGAAAACCTTCCCTTGAGCATCGTGTTTAAAATCTTGGCTTTTCCGGATGTGATTAACTCGTCACGTGACTTTTCAATTGACATCACTACACTTGGTGTCATTTTAAAGCTTACCGTATTCTCAGTCAATCTCAATGGCTTCTACACCCACTTGAGAGAAGTATGTAATCATACAGTCGACCGTCCCCACTCTCCTCTAAATCTAAGTTTGACCCACCACGACACACACAACCCTTGGGTGCAGCTCGCTTCAAGCCAAGCGTTCGTTTTATTTCTCTAGAAGACTTGTCAATACAGCCTATAACAATGCAACAATAATACATAAGCTTACAAAATAAACCATGTAACATACAACTAAATTCGTAAAGAAAACGAAAACTAACTGAAATGAGGTCGTGGAACAACAGCAGGGTGAAAAACCTCCCCGTACGTCCACTTGCTCCTAGGAGGAAAACCCCAGGTCAGCTGTACCCCAATTTCAACGGTCCCCTGAGCAAGACCAAAAAGAAGAAAAAGTAAAGAACTAAAGCCTGAGATACAGACAAACGTGAAGACAAATAATCCATTACATAACCGTAAGGACGGTTATGTAATGGATTATTTGTCTTCACGTTTGTCTGTATCTCAGGCTTTAGTTCTTTACTTTTTCTTCTTTTTGGTCTTGCTCAGGGGACCGTTGAAATTGGGGTACAGCTGACCTGGGGTTTTCCTCCTAGGAGCAAGTGGACGTACGGGGAGGTTTTTCACCCTGCTGTTGTTCCACGACCTCATTTCAGTTAGTTTTCGTTTTCTTTACGAATTTAGTTGTATGTTACATGGTTTATTTTGTAAGCTTATGTATTATTGTTGCATTGTTATAGGCTGTATTGACAAGTCTTCTAGAGAAATAAAACGAACGCTTGGCTTGAAGCGAGCTGCACCCAAGGGTTGTGTGTGTCGTGGTGGGTCAAACTTAGATTTAGAGGAGAGTGGGGACGGTCGACTGTATGATTACATACTTCTCTCAAGTGGGTGTAGAAGCCATTGAGATTGACTGAGAATACGGTAAGCTTTAAAATGACACCAAGTGTAGTGATGTCAATTGAAAAGTCACGTGACGAGTTAATCACATCCGGAAAAGCCAAGATTTTAAACACGATGCTCAAGGGAAGGTTTTCGATAGCAATTGCGTTGAGATGGGTGTAGAAGCCATTGAGATGGACTAAGAAGACAGTAAGCATCAAAATAATATGAAGTTGGAGCCAATTGAAAAGTTACGTGAGAAGTTATTCACTTCCGGAAAAGCCAGTATGAGTGCGTATATTGTTGAAACACGATGTCAAAGGGACATTTTTTTAATAGTAATTGTGTTGACATGAATGTAGAAGCCATTGAGATGGACTAAGAAGACGGTAAGCTTAAGATGATACCAAGTTGAGGTGAATTGAAAAGTCACGTGACAAGTAAGTCACTTCCGCAAAAGCCGATATAACTGCATTGGAAATATACAGCGATTTTCAAGGGTCATTTTTCGATATTAATTGCGTTGCGATGGGTGTAGAAGCCATTGAGATGGACTAAGATGACGATAAGCTTCAAAATGATATCAAGTTGGTGTCAATTAAAAAGTCACTTGACGAGTTATTCAATTCCGGAAAAGCTAATATAGGTGTATGTTATTTAAACACAATGTTCAAGAAACATTTTTGGCTACCAAATTCGTTGAGATGGGTGTGAAAACCATTGAGATGGACTAAGAAGACGGTAAGCTTCAAAATGATATAAAGTTGGTGTCAATTGAAAAGTCACGTGACAAGTTATTTACTTCCGGAAAAGCAAATATCACTGTGTATATTATTTAAACATGATATTCAAGGGACCTTTTTTGATAGCAATTGCGTTGAGATGGGTGTAGAAGCCATTGAGATGGACTAAGAAGACGGTAAGCTTCAAAATAATATCAAGTTGGTGTCATTTGAAAGGTCACGTGACGAGTTATTCACTTCCGGAAAAGGCAATATAAGTGTGTATGTTATGTAAACGCCATGTTTAAGGGAAAGGTTTCGATAGTGATTGCGTTGAGATGGGTGGAGAAGCAATTGAGATGGACTGAGAAGACGATAAGCTTTAAAATGATGCCAAGTTAATGTGAATTGAAAAGTCAAATGACCAGTTATTCACTTCCGGAAAAGCCGATGTAAGTGTGTTTGAAATTAATTAACGATGTTCAAGGGACATTCTTCTATAGTTATTGCGTTGACATGGGTGTAAAAGCCGTTGAGATGGACTAAGAAGACTGTAAGCTTCAAAATGATATCAAGTTGGTGTCAATTGAAAAGTCACGTGACAAGTTATTCACTTCTGAACAGAGGATATGAACAACATCGTCTTAACAAATTCACGAGTGTTGGTGCAAATCAAGTTATGGCTTTCGATGCAGCTAGAATATGTTGTTGGACAATTGGTAAGGACATTTAACCGATGTTATGCTGTAAATTCCACTGCTGAATTTTTTATTCGAATTGGCAGACAACTTCAGCTTGGTCTACTACCATGCTACTACTACTACTATCCCAAAACCGATCGGAGAACCGCATGTAAGAAATTGCTTTCTTGTTGCATTCAAATTCATGGGTTTTGCAAAAGTGGCGTTATCTTCTTGACATAATGGCAATTCAATTTTTTGAGAGAGGGGGAGACCATGCGCGGGGTCGGCGTCCCGTGTTTAAAGTTTATAGCAATGTTGAGCGAATCAGAGCATTAAAACTCAACCGTTCACGCTAACCAAGCAAAAAGCGTATGACTGGAGGAAAATTAAAGTTAGGTGGTAAGCATAAGCGCGGAGAACGTGGCTCCGTTAAATAGGAGCAGACGTGTAAACGATCAAACATGGTGTCCGAAGTAAAGTTGTCGTTTAAAAAAAAAATTGTTAGAGTTGATTTCAGCGTGGTATTGTATACAATAACCCTAACTAGAAGTTGGAAATTATAAATGTGACACTTTGGCGGACGGTTCTTTTCGCGTCTCTTGCCGTTCATCATCATCATCGTCCTCACTACACCTCAGGGGGGGTGTATAAGGCCGCATGTCAACTCTTTCCACTTTGCACGGTCTTTCGCCACTTGTTCAACCTGTATCCAGGAGTTAAAGCCAAGTCTCCGCCATTCGCTCTCTACCGTTCGACGCCAAGTTGTCTTGGGCCTACCTCTTCTTCTTCTACCTTCAGGGCTCCATGTTAAAGACACCTTAGCGTGATTTATATTCTCAAGCCTCAAAACATGGCCTAACCATCTCCACCGTCTATCTGCAATCATGTCAGAAACAGGCATCATCTCAGCTTTCTTGTACAGATCCTTGTTTGTAATCTTTTCTGGCCAAAAGATTCGGAAAATCTTTCTCAAGCATCCTCTCTGGAATCTGTCCAACCGGCAAGCATCATGTTCAGTCATCTTCCAGGTTTCTGCGCCATAAAGTAGAACAGCTAGGACATTACTCCTAAAGATTTTAAGTTTGGTCTTGTACTGGTAGGCTGTTGAGTTCCAAACTGGTTTGAGCTTTACAAAGGCACCTCTAGCAAGGCATAATCTCCTGTTGATATCCGACTCTGCCCCACTGTATCCTCCCACCTCGGAACCGAGATAGACAAATTTGTCTACCTCTTCTAAGGATGTTCCATTTATAGAGATTGGATGCTGGGTCTTGCTATTAAGCCTCATGATCTTAGTTTTCTGGGTGTTAACTTCTAAACCAATGAAACTTCCGATGGTTTGTAATCTGCTCGATTTCTCCTGCATATGGGTACAGTTACTGGCTAGTAATGCAATGTCATCTGCATAATCTAGGTCTTCCAACATTGATGTAAATCGCCACCTAAGACCTCTGCGTCTATTTCTTACTGTGTTGGTCATCACCCAATCCACTGCCATAATAAACAAAAAGCCTGACATGACGCAGCCCTGACGAACACCGGTTTTCACTTCAAACCAGTTTGACATCTTACCATTATCGATGACACTACAGCAACTGTCTGCATACATTGCCTTGATCAAATCTACAAGCTCACTTGGGATCCCATAATGCCTTAAAATCCTCCATAATCTGCTACGATCTAAGCTGTCAAATGCCTTTGCAAAATCTACAAAGTTGATGTAAAGTGGAGCTTGCCACTCAATGGACTGTTCAATGATGTTTCTGAGGATAAACACTTGTTCAGTGGTTCCTCTCCCCTTCCGAAATCCAGCTTGCTCACACCTCAACTCTGTGTCAATGCCTTCTTTAATACGTTCAATGACCACTCGGCCGAGAACCTTACTTGGTACTGAGAGCAAGGAGATTCCCCTAAAATTGTCGCATTTAGACAAATCCCCCTTCTTTGGTATTTTAACAATTATCGCCTTCTTCCAATCATCTGGCACCTTCATATTCTCACGTATATGATTAAACAGAGTACACAAATATCCTGCAGCAAGTACTGGCTCGACTTGTAGCATCTCAGCGTCCATACCGTCAATTCCGGGGGTTTTACCATTTTTTAAATGCTTTATTGCAGCTTGTACCTCCTCCAAAGTAAAAGGTCCAGTATCGATATCCAGGCAATCCTCATCCTCAGCCAAAACACAGTCCTCTGGTATGAGTTGATGTGTAGGCGCTGGTCTGTTTAGGACTTCTTGGAAATGCTCTTTCCACCTCTCTCGAACAAGATCTTCTTGGGTCAAAAGATTGCCATCCCTACTGCGGACACCTGCAGGTGGTGTTGCTTTATCATTGCAAAGCTGTTTAGTAATTTTGTACAGGGTACCCATCTGATTTAACTTGGCAGCATTTTCCGCATCAGTCGCCTTGTTTTCCATCCATCTCCTCTTGTCAGTTCTTACACTCCTCTTGACTTCCCTATCTTTGTCTCTGTATGCTGATCTCTTCAGGGCTTTTATCCTCTCTGATCGTACACTGTTCAGTTCCACTTTTAGCTTTCTCCGCTCATTTATAGCACGCCATGTTGTTTCACTAATCCACTCTTTAAATTTTCTCTTCTTAAATCCAACTAGCTTTGTTGCGGTGCTCTTATATGCCACTTTAAACTTATTCCATTCATTTTCGACGAGATCCTCATCGTCCGTTTCTGTGTCATGGCTCATGTCACCTGCCACTCCTTCATCATCGGCCTGTAGGCACTGAAATCTGTTCTTTAGCTCGAGTACAAAAGCCTGCCTAACCGTTGGACTTTTAAGCCTCCCTGTATCATATGTTGACCTCCTCTCGGCTCCAGCCACTCTATACTTAGTTAGTTTCAATCTCAACTTGGCAATAACTAAATGATGGTCGCTTCCTACATCGGCACCTCTCATGGCTCTTGTATCTAGCAAGGACCCCCTGTATCTGCCATTTATGGCTATATGATCAATCTGATTTCTGTCTCGGTGATTAGGTGACTCCCAGGTGAATTTATGAATGTCCTTGTGTTTAAACAGAGTTCCGCCTATAACCAGGTCATTAATTGCACAAAATTCCAAGAACCGCTCCCCATTTTCATTCATAACTCCTACTCCTTCACTTCCAATTGTACCTTTCCATTGCTCATTTGCCGTCCCCACCTTTGCGTTTACGTCTCCCATCAACAACAGAATATCGTGTTTTGGTGTTTTCTCAATCTCACGTTGGAGTTGCTCGTAAAAATCCTCTTTCTCTTCTTCACAAGCTTCATTGGTCGGGGCATATATCTGCAACACTGTTGTCTTGGCAAATCTTGAATAAAATCTTGCTCTAATGATCCTTTCATTAATGGGAGCCCATTCCATTAGGCACTCCTGTGCCTCCCTATTCAAAATAATCCCTACACCTCTGTGGTGTATTTCTTCAGCTCCAGAGTACAGTATTACTTCTCCTTTTGAAGTTCGGACCCTACCAAAACCTAGCCACCTCACTTCACTCACACCCAAGATGCTGAGTTTATAACGCCTCATTTCATTTACCACCATCGCTGTTCTCCCTCCTGCAAACATTGTGCGTACATTCCAACATCCTATCCTGAAATTTCTCTTGGGATTGGCTAATGACACCTTCCGACCACGCGCTTCCAATTGGCTTTCACTCGTGGCCATCATATGTGAAACTTCCTCAGGAGTTTCACATGTCACAGTATCCATACCCCGCATAGCTTCTGTTATCGACATCACGGTTTCCGTAATCGTAAAATTGCCGTTGGCGTTTTTTAAATGCGAAGCTTCAGAGTCTGTAAAGTTTTTATAATAACGCGGGTTGGAGATGTTCACATATCATTTATGAAAGCAAACGCGAAAATCGGTCTCTGGGTTTTTAAACCTTTCAGGAAAAGGAAACTTGGAGGGGGTTTTGCGCAAAATACGCGACTGTCATTCAAATGCCCGTGAACGAAACGAAACTGTCTAATCAGTGAAACGGAATGGATAAAAGCGTTAGGTGGGTAATAACTCTGGTGCGCTCTAATTAACCAAAATTTGTCGAGTTTATTGTTTGAAGTAGGTGTGATTATTGTTGTGTTTAGTCTATTGTCATACAATCAGTATGTTAAGAAGTGATTATACGGCAAGCAATCCCAAATAGTAAATAAAAGAACATAACTTTAAAAAACTCGTTCCAACGAAATGAATAACAGATAAAAAACGAAATAAACGCATACGACCTTCTAAAAAGTCACCCATGCCCTAGAAAAATCTGTCAAAGAATGTTGTCATGTGCACTATTAAACTGAATGCAAATATATCATGAAGGACCATGAAGGCGAGGTCGCTAGTTGACAATGAAAGAAAGAGACTGGGAATAATCGGTAATCGGGATTAAAATAACGCGCGTCAACCAGCGTAAATAAGCGAGAACGGAATAACACGAATTACATAAGAATCAAACCGCATGAGCAAAAATAAAAATGTACGCGGAATGTAAGTGCCCCTAATTCGCGACGACCAGCTAAAAGGGAATAAATTAGCACATGTGGAACGAGTTTTATGATTATGTTATGAACGATAATAACACTTGACAAATAGCCGCAGAGTCTCGGTGAAACGCGCATATTCGCTGGTAAATAAATATAACTTGTCTGAACAAACACTCTTCACCGCGGGTTATCACCTTGACGTGGTGGTGAAGCTTGTGAGGCTCAGTGACCTTTAGAGCTATGCCGGCTGGGACCTTGGTCCCTGGTAGGTTCAACCTTGCCGAATTGGTCAAGAGGTAGAGTCCAGACAGAGAATAAACCCCCCTACCCCATTCCTGCCGGTAGCAGGCTGAGCTTGGGGCCAATCACCCCCTCTCGTAAAAAACAACAGATTACGGAAACCTTAATTTCTCAACTCAATGAGTGTTATCTCGGGAGTAGTACAACGACTTGCCAAACTCCGGAAGATGAATTCATCAGATGGGATAATGGTGGTATGACGGGTGCACGCCCAATCCGAAAGGAAGCCTGTACTCTGATCAAGTCATTTGCTAACCCCAAGAAGATGCTCCGGATAGGAAACTGGAATGTTAGGACAATGTATAGCGTGGGAAAAGCAGCAGAAGTCGTTAAAGAGATGCAAAGATATAGCTTGGATATCCTGGGCATTAGCGAATGCCGTTGGTCTGGTTCTGGACGTCTCAAGACACAGACAGGTGAAATTATTCTGTATTCGAGAAGAGAAGGCAACATACACCAAAGTGGTGTTGCACTGGTGATGACCAAACAAGCGGCTGGCTGCTTAGAGAGCTGGGTGCCAGTTAGTGATAGAATTATGACTGCACGATTCACATCAAGATTTATTAAAACAACAGTGGTTCAGGTATATGCAACAACGAATGAGGCAGATGAAGAGGCAAAGGATAGCTTTTATGATTTGTTACAGAGGGTTACTGATGAGATTCAAAGGCATGACATGATTATGATGATGGGCGATTGGAACGCTAAGATCGGAGCTAGACAAGAAGGGGAAGATGGTGTGGTGGGTTGGCATGGGCTTGGAGATGAGCGGTCAGAAAATGGTGTTCGTTTTGTCTCCTTTTGTGCCGCCAACAACTTAGCTATTGTATCAACAATGTTTCCACACAAGAACATACACAAATACACCTGGAGTGCCCCTAATGGGAGGGTCAGAAATCAAATCGATCATGTGGCAGTGAACGGCAAGTTCAAGAGATCAGTGAGGGATACAAGATCTTACAGAGGCGCAGACAGTGGAAGCGATCACAACCTAGTTATCACAACTGTGCGTCTTCGTTTACGTGGGATAGTCAAGAATACAAGCAATGTCAGAAGATATGACACAGCCAAACTGAAAATACCGGAAGTTAAGCAGCAGTTTCAGATCAAGTTGAGGAACAGATTTAGCTGTTTAGCTGACGAAAGCACAGAAGGAAACGAGCCAGACATAGAGACTCGATGGACTAACATAAAGGAAAGTTATAAGAAAACAGCTGAAGAAGTCTTGGGATACAGGAAAAAGCAGAGTAAGCCCTGGATAAGCGCTACAAGTTGGAAGAAAATCGACGAAAGAAGATTTTGTAAGGCTAACGTTGATGCAACCAGGTCAGAGAGACTAAAAGCATTATACAGAGAGGACTACCAAGCCAAAGACAATGAAG
Organism: Platygyra sinensis; assembly: GCA_019787425.1. Taxonomy (NCBI): domain Eukaryota; kingdom Metazoa; phylum Cnidaria; class Anthozoa; order Scleractinia; family Merulinidae; genus Platygyra; species Platygyra sinensis. Next base: position 12,815 of record JAHPZR010003650.1, on the reverse strand, counting down.
TGAAAAACAACTGAGCAGAGATAGGAGGAATTGGATTGACCAGATAACTAGTGATGCCGAGGAAGCAGCCAAAATAGGAAATATGAAGGCGGTATTTGATGCTACGAGACAACTTTGCAGCAAACTGACTAGAAGAACAGACTCAATAAGGAGCAAAGAAGGCATCCTACTAACAAAAGAGGAAGAGGTAAAGAAAAGGTGGAAGGAACATTACGCTGAAGTTCTGAATAGACCTCCCCCCACACGGTCGGAAGTGGAGAGCGAAGCTTGTGAACCACTCGAAATTGAAACAGGTCCTGTTACACATGCAGAGATCAGAACTGCTATAAATTCTATAAAACAAATGAAGAATGGAAAGGCTGGTGGTGTTGATGGCGTGACAACAGAGCTGATGAAGGCAGATCTTGAAACTACAGTAGCTGTGTTGTATGAATTGCTCTTGAAGATCTGGGAAAGTGAAAGAGTACCTAACGACTGGAGATGTGGGTTGATCATTCGTCTCCCTAAGAAGGGAAATCTCATGGAATGTGGAAATTGGAGAGGAATAACACTGCTACCTGTGGCCGCGAAAGTATTGGGCAAAGTGATTATCACAAGAATCAGGGACACCGTTGACACCAGGCTTAGACAAGAGCAGGCAGGGTTTAGGAGAGGAAGGGGGACAATCGAACAGATATTCATTCTGAGAAACATCATTGAGCAAGTAATTGAGTGGAATGCCAACCTGTATGTTTGTTTCGTGGATTTCGAGAAGGCTTTTGACAGCATTGACAGAGGTATTTTATGGGAAATAATGAGAGAATACGATATTCCATCCAAATTGATTACAATGGTAAAGGCAATGTATGAACAGAGCAAATGTGCTGTTCTAGATGGTTCTGGAAGTTACGACTGGTTTGATGTAAAGACAGGGGTGAAACAAGGCTGCTGCATGTCTGGATTTCTCTTTCTTCCAGTGATTGATTGGGTTATGGGAAAGACTATTGAAGGAAGGCAAACTAGGATAAGATGGCAATTCACGAACAAGCTAGAGGATTTAGACTTCGCTGATGATGTGGCTCTTGTTGCAAGTAGGATAGTGGACATGCAAACAAAGGTTGAAAATCTTAACAGAAACGGGAAGAAGACCGGGCTAAAGATTAACTCAGGAAAAACAGTGGTAATGAAATGGAATGTTGATCCTGGAATAAAGATCCAACTAGAAGGGAGTGTTATTGAAGAGGTAGAGAAGTTTGTATATCTTGGTGCTACAGTCACAACAACAGGTGGTGCTGGTGAGGATATAAGTGCCAGGCTGGGAAAAGCACAAGCAGTCTTATGCAACTTAAAGAACATCTAGAAGAACAGTCAACTCAGCATAAACACCAAGTTGAGGATTTTTAGATCCAGTGTACTGGCTGTCCTTCTCTATGGTTGCGAAACTTGGCGAATGATTTAAAGTGCACCTAACCCCCAAAATTTTTTTTCGCTAAAACAATAAAGCTTATTTTGTGGAGTAATTAGCCGCAAAAATTTTTCGATTTGGTTAGATCCTCGAATTTCTGTGCCCCCTTGAAAGCGAGTCTCGTATGGTTCACGACCGAACATAAGGAGTCTGGGGAGAGTAAAGCCGTGACGTCACTTCGAGAACGAAAGCTTCGACTGTCCCAGTCGGGCCTTTTACTCTGTGTGAGCGTGGAAGCCTTTTTGCCGCACAAGTTTTTCGCTGGGGGCTCCACAGTCGACAGATTTCTGTTTTTATCAACAATATCTTCTACTTCGTCGGATTCTGAAATGAGCTTTGACTCAGAAGACTCCGAAATTTATTATATCGCTGAAGAGAATGACGACTCGCACTTGTAAACAAAGCAAAGTGAATAGTTAAATGATGACGGCCGAGCTGATTTATATGCTGACAACTCTCTGGCCAGCGAATGGATAGACAAAATGAGGTGGATGCTGACAAGGAACGCGAACGAGCTCTGATGGACAGACCCGAAGGCAATGATATGTAGAAGTCAAAGAGACTGTAGCGCATATGGTGCGTATATTTACTAAATTCGCGCATTCTTCGATCTCGCATTAACATACTTTCGTATAAATAAAAGTAAAGTCCGTTAACTTTCTCAAATTATTTTAACTTCACTCGTTCAACGTAGACCAAAATGATTATCCCATGACACAATGTTTGTGTTCTTTTCCTGCGAGTGTGGAAATTGTAGCGTCGCTTCCCTTCAAAACATCAGCGAATGTTATTGTTGTTATTATTATATTAGAGTGAGTTAGAAGGTTGTCAAGACTCAAAGAAGAGTGATCTTGTTCTTATATTGGTGCTGATGTTACCTTAAAGTGTGTTACTGAATATCCAGGAATTAAACCTGTATGGCTTCAGAAATGGAGTTTTAAGATTAGTAGTGGGCAAATACAAAACTATCTGTCGGCTGTGCCGACTGACTGCTGTTGTTTCTCAGATAAGATGCAACAACGGCTTCATGAATCGATGGACGGTTATTCCAAATTTGTCTCGCTTAAGTCACTGAGTCAGAAAAATCCCTTCCTCTCTCTGAAAATCCAGGCATCGAGCGAGATCATCTGGTTTGAAATACTCTATGGAACAGATCACCGAACTCTTAGACGGCTATCACTTTGCACGAATCGAGCCATCACTTTGTACGCTTCTTCTCTTCAGGACATCTCTCCATAAAACGTATGGCATAAAGCGGAGTACCTCCTGTAAGTTTGTTGTGTTGCTACATCACACTACAGCGCACCTGGCTAGCATTTTTTTCGAACAACTTTTCCAGCCTTTCCCACAGAAACAAGTAAATATGCGAATCTCAGAATCATCGTGTTCTCGATTTGACGTCACATCCGGCCCTCGACCCATTCTCCGTTAAACTCGGTCGTGGACCAAAATGGCGGCAATTTCACGTACTTTGACGAGCCATAGAAAATCAAAGATTTAACCAAATCGAAAAATTTTTGCGGCTAGTTACTCCACAAAATAAGCTTTATTGTTTTAGCGAAAAAAAGTTTTTGGGGTTAGGTGCACTTTAACAGGTAACCAGGAACTGCGAGCACAATTGCAGGTATTTTGCTGTACTTTTCTGGTGTTATGACAAAAACGAAGAAGTTAGTGTATTGCTCTTAACTTAGTGATTTATTTTCTCCTTTAGGAGTTGAAGAATACCGTGAAGAGGAAAGACAAACAAATTGCGAATGTCGTGAGATATTCTGAGTAAGTAATTAAATGATATTCGTCCTTGTTTTATACCAATCTGGTTCTCTGATGATAAGAATTTGGAATGGATCACTGAGGGGTTTGGATAACTTTGATTATCAAAAACTGGATCATTGGATTCCTATGCAATTCAAATGTTTTAATCGGGTTAGCCATCATGGTACATGTATATATACCTATGGAAAGCGCATGCGTAAGTTTCGGGAGAGTTTTTGTATTTATTTTAGTTTAGTTTTCTATATCTTGGGGGCGTTTTAAATAAAACAATTATTCCACTCACACTTGTTGGATATGAGATGATTATATCCAACTCAGCTCTACCAGGCTCATTGGCTATCCATCATCTCATATCCAACGCGATCTCATGGAATAATTGTTACATATCACTAAGAAAGAAAGCTTGGATTGTCTTAGCACCAGACAGAAGGCATATATCAAAGCTATTTCACGTCAAGTAAAATTCGCTGTTGGTTGCGTGTCTAGTAGTTTAGACACACCTCAATAAATTTATTTTTTAAAGAAAATCGCTCGAGACTTATTACGACTATTTTTGTGGCTACTGCTGCTTGGCAGCTGTAGCCATATTGCTATCATGTGCGTAAGTAAGTAGAGTGTCCAATTTTCGGATTGTGTTCGGAACTATTAGGTCTTCGTGACGGATAATCCAATAGAAATCGATTCGGTGTTCGGAATGAAAGAACACTCAAATTTCTGTGTTCTCTCGGTTTTGCTCGACTGGTAATCGAACATAGCAAGAATTATATTTGAAATCGCTTGACACTCAAACAAAGATCTACAGTTTTTAGAAGGACTGGAGGAGTTTTTCCGTGTAGATTCTAGAATAACTTCAGACTGCCGGGTATGTATTATTTTAAAAACACTTTCCGCTGCGTCTATGCCAGCAGAAATTGTTCGGAGTTTGTTTACTGGTCGCGGCGATCGAAGTGAATTGTGCAGCCATATCTGCCGTGTTGCGGTCTTCAACCCTTTTCAAGAATTATAACTCCTCTGAAGAGCGAATAATCTCTTTCGAGAAAACCAAGACGAATTGTGATAAACTCCCTCGCGAAAACAACAGTCTAATAACAACGCGTCAAACTCAAGACAATTAAGGCATGGGTCTTTCATTATTGCACCCAAAAACTAGGCGGGTGGTCTATCTTCTACGGCTTTAACCACGTTAACCTAAAACTTTTTCAGACTAATAAGCTTGCAAATCTTGTCATATTTAGCTTGATGATATATGCAAATTAGGTCACGTGACTTCTGACGGCCAAAAACTTCCAAAAATTCTTTAAGCAAAAATGGCACCAGTTTACATCAAGAGTCATTTACCCTGAATACACCCAAATAGCTCAAAATGTTAGCAGCAAAACATCTGTGCCCGGACTTTGTTAAATTTTTCATTAATTTTGAAAATAAACGGCATTTTGTACTAGTACCCAGTCCCCCAATAAAAGTAAATTCTTAATTTATGCCTTTATATTAAAAAATCTCAACAAGTCCGGGTACAGATATAAAGTGCCTATTAGCCTTAACATTATTAAGCTAATGCCAGCTTCCTAGATGCTGTAAAAAGTGGTGCCATTTTGCTAAAAAGAAATTTGAGCTAAAAATAGCCCCGACAGGTCACGTGACCTAATTTGCAGATATCATCCACCTAAATATGTCAAGATTTGCGAGCTTATTAGTCTGAAAAAGTTTTAGGTTAATGTGGTCAAAGCGTTAGAAGATAGACCACCCCCCTAATTTTTTGGTCCAATAAGGAAAGAGCCATGCCTTAATTGTCTTGAGAATTACATTGCACATAATTTGCATAAACTTTCAAGTTGTGTTTTTTGAAAATAACTTCCGAGAATTGGGGATTCCTATCGCAGTTTGCGAAGAAATAATCAAGCTCCATACTTTTATTGAATCAAGGCAGGAGTATTCTTAATTTTGTAGGCGATGATGCGGCAGTCTGTTATGCTATTTATTTTGGCTTCACTCGTCTAGTTCGCGTCACGCAACGTGATTTTCTTAAGCAGTCAAACGCAGTTTTTTTTTTCAAAAGAATTGGCGATTGGTAAGCCTGCTAGGTATATTTGAACTACTA
>JAHPZR010003648.1:0-47826 GCA_019787425.1 Platygyra sinensis | reverse complement strand
GTGCCAAATCGATCACCGGAATCCTCAGCCACATTGTCGTTTCCATCCATTGCATCCTCAGGCAAAACTGAACAATTTTAAACTATGTTACTGCCAAAGACGACTTCTTGGGCCAACGTGATTTATTTAACACTCAATATCCACAGGTAATCGAAATCGGGGTTTAAACTGCAAAATAAAACGCAGGACTAAGGATATGCAACACTGCATGGAAACGACAAAGAAATAAACCGAAATAACAATTCTAAAAGGAAAATAAACTTACATTGTTATGGCACTGTGGCCCGAAGAGATAGACACTCCGTATAACGGATTACTACAAGATGACTGTGCTTAATACAAATATACTCTTCACAGATCGAAGTAGACTGCACGATGCGCTAGTGAAAACTAATGGTGAAATATAAATCTAGGAATATTTATGCAGAAAGATGTGAAACGAAAAAAATGCAAAAAAAACTTGTTACACGCACTAAACGTTCGCAGAGGGTACCTAATTGAATAAATCTAAATTTTGGGTTAGATCCAACAGCTTCATCCCCCATTACAAAGCTGCTGGCTGGCAATTTTCGAACTACTTTCTCAGACTTTCACCCCCAAAACAAGTAAATATGCGAATTACAGAATCATCGTGTTTTTGGATTTGACGTCACATCCGGCCCTTGACCATGCCCCGTTAAACTCGGTCGCGAACCAAAATGGCGGCATTTTGACGTACTTTAACGGGGCATAAAAACTCGAGGATTTAACGAAATCAAAAAATGTTTCCGCCAAATTGCTCCACAAAATAAGCTTTATTATTTTAGCGAAAAACATTTTTGGTGTTAGGTGCACTTTAAATAAACATTATTGTTACTACAGTGGTCAGTAGGTGAGAAAATCAGATTGGAAGTTGACTCCTTTGAATCATCTTTTGTATAGGTACATGATCTATAAAACTACAATATTTCATTGCCTAAATAAATAAACAATCACGTCTTAATTTATGTGCTAAAGACTGTTGACTATTATTTTCTTGGCTTGAAAATAGGCAATAAACACAAAAGTATGTTTTATAGAACGCTGGCAAAGCCACGAATGTACCCGGAGGAAAAACAATGCTCGTCGCTACATTTGATCGTCTTTTGTCCGTGCACATATCCAGAGCATCAGTTTCACATTCTTTGTACATTTTGAACCCTGCACAATTCAATGTGCGCCGCCTTTACTCGTTTGTTCCATTTCCTTTTCTATAAAGTAAATCTTAATTTGTTAACAAATTACCTGCACGTGACAACTGTTAGGGTGGGAATCTGAATACATGAATATCTTTGAATCGTAATATATAGATTTAGCCAAGCCTAAAAGCGGAGCTTCAATTGTTAATAACTAAATAATCCAACCCTCTGAGGCAAATCAGTGAACAATCAGATGTAGTTGTGGCCCAAAAATGAATTGCACCCGCGTTGGATTAGATTTCAATGCAAATGAGAAAAGCTAACCATTAAATTAAAAGGGCTATTGGGTGAATTGAATGCACTAAATAAATCAAAAGAGTAACACTTTTGTAGTGTCTTAAAGCTGGTCCAAATATAGACATCTTAAACTTCTCTTTAGGTTTTAAAATTGTTTGCATTTCAGTTAGTAGCTTTATTGTCTTTTGTCTATATTGAATGTACTGGAACTATTTATACACAAATTGAGATGTCTAGTGGCAAACATGCATGTTTGCATGTTGGCAGACATGCATATTCAGGGCTGTCATTAAGGGCACAGCTGAGAATGATTGATCTTCCCTTGATGCTATGGATAAAATTGCCTGATGTCAATATAATTCACCCATGAAGTACACACAACTATGAATATGACTTACCATTAATGTAAATTTTATAGATGAAGAGTCACCTTTCAGTACAGAGTGTACTGTAATAAAGTCATTATGATTATGATTATTGTTAATTTGCCATGAGTGTGGAGAATAAGGCGACAGGTAACTAATAACTTAATGATAGCCCTGTGTATTCCCAAGGTTCCTCTTTGAAAAAAAAAAAAAAAAAAAAACAGTCAGTAGACCTGATCTTGATCTTGCTCTTAGGTCATGAAAGGTATGCAGTCTTGAGTGATATTATTAATATGTAGTTTAGATCTAGAATAAGGATATAGTTTAGAATCACTTTGTTGTTAAATATAGTGTCTTAAGCATTACCATATACCTCTTGAGGTGTCTTAAGTCCATGTAATGCAGCCAATTTGACATTTAATAACAATATTTTATTTTTAAATATATTTTTCCCAAAATTGATTTCTGTACTATCACTCCAGATATTTCTGAAATCCTAAGTTCTGTAACCTTTCACTGAAGTTGACTTTGGCAAATTGCAGATACCAGTACATTGCTTAAGCACGTTCAGACTGGAAACGTATTAACAAATTCAATTGGCAAAAGAAAATGCATTGACTTGTAGCTCTAAAGATGATTTGGATGCTCCCATTAGGGTGGCATTTGATTTTAAAACTCTCGGTCTATAAGCTTCAACTGGAGACAAAAGAAACTTCAAAAATTGTTAATTTTGACCTGAAAGCCTTACAGCTATGTTAGAATGTTGTTGTTGTTGTTTTGTGGCAAAGCTCTGTTGCATTGGCTGCCACAAATCAGAGCCCCATGACTATAGAAATAATCACATGCATACATAGAAATAGAAAACCATTCAACTCTTTTTTCATGGCCAACATGGTTAGCAGCATGGATCATGTGCGCATGCGCCTAATGACGCCAACTCAGTGGAACATGGCTGCCATACTCCACCTAAATGAAAGCTAAGGCAATTGCAGCCTTGGTTTAACTGCACATATGATATTGAAAATCCATGTTATGGTAAGTTGACAGCTGTCAAAACAAGGTATCCAGTGGCAGATCCAGACCTAGAGCAAAGGAGGGGGCCCACTTTTGATTTACGTGCCCGGCTGGCTTTTTTCCCTTCTGTCATTTCTTCATTTTTTTACCCAAAATAAGGGGGGTGGGGGGGGGGGACCGGGCCCCCAGGCCCCTTCCCTAGATCCTCCACTGGTGTCTGCTGACCAGTATTATGTGACCATATCTCTGGCTCAGGTTGAAAGCTCATCAAAGTCACATGTTTTTTTTTTCAAAGTTGACCACTGATCAACTACTGGTTTTTTATTAGATTATGGGCTCAAGTCAGGTTAACTTTCTAATCAGTGCCAGGTTGTTCAGAAGGTATAATTTCACTGCTTTTATTTTATGTAGTTTGAGATTGTTGAAACTCAAAAAAGAAGTCCAAACAATATCAACAGAAAACCTCACTGCAATATGTTACAAAATTGAAGTAAAAATTCTCACTTATCCCGGATTAGCTTAATTGGGCTTTGAACAACCTGGCCCAGGAGCTCCACTTTTAAGCTTGGCTAAATCTATACATTTTACAATGTTTACAGTAGACTCTGTGGTGGCATGAATTTGTACATGTATTTAATAACATAATTGTACATTGCGTTTTGCTTTTGTGCTGTGCATTCATCGATAGTTCAGTTTCTTTTTATAAAATATTTTATTAATACTACCTCTTAAAACTACTGGAATTCTACATAGCCTCAGGACACTTTCCAAAAGTGACTACAGGTAAAGGTACAGTTACCGTATCGAAGCTGTCACATTAAAGCATATCAAGATGCAGCCAACCAACCTCCAAAGTGAGTAATTAAAGACTAGATCACGAGGTCGGGGTTCAAATCCCATCTGGGACTCGATTGTTCGAGATCTCCAAACATTTAATTATCATCTATTTGTTGTTATCTTGATATACTCACTTTGGAGGTTGGTTCTGCTTATGCAGACGTGTGCTTAGTGTTCGTTGCCAGTCAATAGTGGTGAGCCGCTGTGCTATGCAGTCAAAACCCAAGAGTGTACATAGTATAACTTACTTACATGTGGTGCTTACTTATTATTTTTGACATAATTTAATAACATAATTTTAGCACTACTGGAGTCACGCAGTAATTGACAGCTCCTGCAGTCCACAGTTGTAGTGGAGAAAAAAAGCACGTCACTTCTTGAAATTGAATTATAAAATTATTATTGAAAGCTTACATAGAAGTATTCATCAACAGTGTTTTTTTTTTCCATTTATGCCAGAGTGATTTAGTCATTGTGAAAGTTTCAATTTTGCAACAGAGAATGGACCTCGTTGTATTCCTGTATGCTGTTCTTAATACTGTACAGCTTTCATATCGTAACTTTTGGAAACTGTCCTGAGGCTATGTAGAATTCCAGTAGTTTTAAGAGGTAGTATTAATAAAATATATTATAAAAAGAAACCGAACTATTGATGAATGCACAGCACAAAAGCAAAAAGCAATGTACAATTATGTTATTAAATACATGTACAAATTCATGCCACCACAGAATCAATTGTTTACATTGTAATGTATAGATTTAGCTAAGTTTAAAAGTGGAGCTCCTGGGCTGGGTTGTTCAAAGCCCAATTAAGCTAATCCGGGATAAGTGAGAAGTTTTACTTCAATTTTGTAACATATTGCAGTGAGGTTTTCTGTTGATATTGTTTGAACTTTTTTTTTGAGTTTCAACAATCTCAAACTACATAAAATAAAAAAGAGTGAAATTATACCTTCTGAACAACCTGGCACTGATTAGAAAGTTAACCTGACTTGAGCCCATGATCTAATAAAAAAAACAGTAGTTGATCAGTGGTCAACTTTGAAAAAAAAAATGTGACTTTGATGAGCTTTCAACCCGAGCCAGAGATATGGTCACATACTACTGGTCAGCGGACACCAGTGGCAGATCTGGGGAAGGGGCCTAGGGGCCCAGCTCCCCTTCCCCCCTTATTTTGGGTAAAAAATGAAGAAATGACAGAAGGGAAAACAGCCAGCCGGGCAAGTAAATCAAAACTGGGCCCCCTCCTTCGCTCTAGGTGTGGATCCGCCACTGGATACCTTGTTTTGACAGCTGTCAACTTACCATAACATGGGTTTTCAATATCATATGTGCAATTAAACCAAGGCTGCAATTGCCTTAGCTTTCATGTAGGTGGAGTATGGCAGCCATGTTCCACTGAGTTGACGTCATTGGGCGCATGCGCACACGATCCATGCTGCTAACCATGTTGGCCATGATAAAAGAGTTGAATGGTTTCCTATTTCTATGTATGCATGTGATTATTTCTATAGGTATGGGGCTCTGATTTGTCAGTGGAAGCCAATGCAACAGAGCTTTGTCAGAAAACAACAACATCCTAACATAGCTGCAAGGCTTTCAGGTCAAAATTGGCAATTTTTGAAGTTTCTTTTGTCTCCAACTGAAGCTTATAGACCAGGAGTTTTAAGATGAAATGCCACCATAATGGGAGCATCCAAATCATCTTAAGAGCTACAGGTCAATGCATTTTTTTGCCAATTGAATTTGTTAATACGGTTCCAGTCCTAAAGTGCTTATTAAACTGGTATCTGCAATTTGCCAAAGTCAATTTCAGTGAAGGGTTACAGAACATAGGATTTCAAAAATATCTGGAATGATAGTACAGAAATCAATTCTGGGAAAAAGATATTTCAAAATAGAATATTGTTATTAAATGTCAAATTGGCTGCATCGCGTGGACTTAAGACACCTCAAGAGGTGTATTATGCTGATGCTAAAGATACTATATTGAACAACAAAGTGATTCTAAACTATATCCTTATTCTAGATCTAAACTTCATATTAATAACATCACTCAAGACTGCATACCTTGCATGACCTAAGAGCAAGATCAAGATCAGGTCTACTGACTGTTTTTTTAAAGATGAACCTTGGGGATACACAGGGCTATCACTAAGTTATTAGTTACCGGTAGCCTTATTCTCCACACTCATGGAAAATTAACAATAATCATAATCATAATGACTTTATTACAGTACACACTGTACTGAAAGGTGACTCTTCATCTATAAAATTTATATTAATGGTAAGTCATACTCATAGTTGTTTGTACTTTATGGGTGAATTATATTTTCATCAGGCAATTTAGGGCATTCAATTCACCCAATAGTCCTTTTAATTTAACGGTTAGCTTTTCTCATTTGCATTGAAATCTAATCCAACGCGGGTGCAAACATGCATGTTTGCCACTAGACATCTCAATTTGGGTATAAATAGTTCCAGCACATTCAATATAGACAAAGGACAATAAAGCTACTAACTGGAATGTAAACAATTTTAAAACCTTAAGGGAAGTTTAAGATGTCTATATTTGGACCAGCTTTTAGACACTGCAAAAGTGTTACTCTTTTGATTTATTTAGTGCATTCAATTCACCCAATAGCCCTTTTAATTTAATTCAATGGTTAGCTTTTCTCATTTGGATAGAAATCTAATCCAACGCGGGTGCAATTTATTTTTGGGCCCCTACTACATCTGATTGTCCACTGATTCAGGGGTTGGATTATTTTAATTATAAACAATTGAAGCTCCGCTTTAAGGCTTGGCTGAATCTATATATTACGATTCAAAGATATTCATGTATTCAGATTCCCACCCTAACAGTTGTCACGTGCAGGTATTTGTAACAAATTAAGATTTACTTTATAGAAAAGGAAATGGAACAAACGAGTAAAGGCAGGCCACATTGAATTGGTGCAGGGTTCAAAATGTACAAAGAATGTGAAACTGATGCTCTGGATATGTGCACGAGACAAAAGACGATCAAATGTAGCGACGAGCATTGTTTTTCCTCCGGGTAATTCGTGGCTTTGCAGCGTTCTATAAAACATACTTTTGTGTTTATTGCCTATTTTCAAGCCAAGAAAATAATAGTCAACAGTCTTTAGCACATAAATTAAGACGTGATTGTTTATTTATTTAGGCAATGAAATATTGTAGTTTTATAGATCATGTACCTATACAAAAGATGATTCAAAGGAGTCAACTTCCAATCTGATTTTCTCACCTACTGACCACTGTAGTAACAATAATGTTTATTTAAAGTGCACCTAACACCAAAAATGTTTTTCGCTAAAATAATAAAGCTTATTTTGTGGAGCAATTTGGCGGAAACATTTTTTGATTTCGTTAAATCCTCGAGTTTTTATGCCCCGTTAAAGTACGTCAAAATGCCGCCATTTTGGTTCGCGACCGAGTTTAACGGGGCATGGGTCAAGGGCCGGATGTGACGTCAAATCCAAAACACGATGATTCTGTAATTCGCATATTTACTTGTTTTGGGGGGGAAAGTCTGAGAAAGTAGTTCGAAAAATTGCCAGCCAGCAGCTTTGTAATGGGGATGAAGCTGTTGGATCTAACACCCAAAGATTTAGATTTAGTCAATTAGGTACCCTCTGCGAACGTTTAGTGCGTGTAACAAGTTTTTTTGCATTTTTTCGTTTCACATCTTTCTGTATAAATATTCCTAGATTTATATTTCACCATTAGTTTTCACTAGCGCATCGTGCAGTCTACTTCGATCTGTGAAGAGTATATTTGTATTAAGCACAGTCATCTTGTAGTAATCCGTTATACGGAGTGTCTATCTCTTCGGGCCACAGTGCCATAACAATGTAAGTTTATTTTCCTTTTAGAATTGTTATTTCGGTTTATTTCTTTGTCGTTTCCATGCAGTGTTGCATATCCTTAGTCCTACGTTTTATTTTGCAGTTTAAACCCCGATTTCGATTACCTGTGGATATTGAGTGTTAAATAAATCACGTTGGCCCAAGAAGTCGTCTTTGGCAGTAACATAGTTTAAAATTGTTCAGTTTTGCCTGAGGATGCAATGGATGGAAACGACAATGTGGCTGAGGATTCCGGTGATCGATTTGGCACTCACTCTAGGATGCCGAATAAACAACTGGATGAAGAAGCGGTTCTCTTCGAAAAAAGTCGCCGACTCAAGAATGAAAGATCGGGCTATCTTTCTACAGTTAGTGCTAGGAGAAACGAAATTTATGCGCTGTTATCTAGCGAGGAGAACGTTCAGCTTGTTAGCGAAAAGTTGCTCTGTTTTCTGGCTGCTGTTGAAAAGTTTAAAGAAGCTCATCTCGCCTATTCGTCGAATCTTCAGGATGATATTATCGTAGCGAAATGGAGCAGTTGAATTCAGAGTCTTCGTGTGCCAACCTTTTTTTATCAGAGAATTCAAGAGTGGATTAAGATCAGAAGAGCTTCTCAGGTTGAACTCTCAGAACAATCCAGAAGATTCAACGAGTCAGATCAGGTCTCGCACCATCTGTTAGTCTTTATCAAGGAAATCACGACGTTCGAGTCAGAGTGGTTCAAACAGGAGTGGTACGTCATCCTTAGCCTTTGCAAGAGCAAAGGAAGTGGCGCGTATTGCTGAGCTGGAAGCTGAGGCAGCTGTACTAGAGAAACGGCGTTAGAGGAGCAAAAGTTAAGTTTGCAGCAAGAACAGGAACGTTTGACACTGGAAACTGAACTCGCCAAGTCTAAAGCTAAGGAACGAGTTTTATCTTCAATTATGGAAGCTGCTCCGCATTCGTTTGTGCCGAATCCAATAAACTTGGAATCCAGGAAGGGTGAGAGGAAAGTTGAAGCACTTATTATCGGCCTTGAAACAAAGCCAATTGGAGCAAATGGTCAATTATCAGCCGCCACGGGTTTTTTCACCTTAAATCCTGAAGCAGCAGAATGGCATCATCGCCGGTTAACAGGAAAGATTGTGCCGCCGAGTCTCAGCACTCTAATGCGTCGTCATCACCAAGTGAGAGGACTTTTCACGAAATGCTAGGGTTGCATCACCATCAAAACGCGCTACAACGACAGCAGAACAAAATCGTGCGTGGCGACGCAGCAGAAGAAAAGTAATCTTCCCCAGCAACGAGTCCCAATATTCAATGGTGATCCAATGGAGTACGGTGCCTTCGTCAGAACCTTTGAAAATATCATCGAGTCAAAAACGTCGAGCAGTAGCGAGAGGCTATACTACCTTGAGCAGTTTACCAGTGGCGACGTCAAGGAGCTTGTTCGATCATGTCATTACCTTTCACCTGACAAGGGCTTTCAGGAAGCCAAACGGCTTATGAAAAAGAAATTTGGAGACGATTACCACATCGTAACCGCCTATGAGAACAAAGCTTTGAACTGGCCTTTGGACAGATTCTCCATCTTCCTTATGAGATGTAAAAACGCCATGGGATGCAGTAAATACTTGACTAAGCTTGAGCCTGACACCATACAAAAGCTCGTTATGAAGTTGCCATTTAATTTACGGAAAACGTGGCGCCGTTCAGTTGATCACATCATGGAAACTGAGAGGAGATCTATTCCGTTCAGCGACCTAGCCGAATTTGTAAACAATGAAGCAAGAGTAACCGCCAATCCCGTATTCGGAAAGATCACTGAAGACGCAAGGCTCAAGAATGGACGGAAGGACAAGCAGAACAGATCTGGTAGAAGTAAAACAAGTCTTGCTGCACAAGTAGGCAATGTTCAGAGTGCGTCTCCCGAAGCGCCACTCTCTAGGTCAACACCTTCCACTGAGCACGCGTTATGTTCCTTCTGCAATTCTGGGCACGCCCTAGATGCCTGCGAGACCCTTAGACGCCTCCCGTATCCAGACCGGATACAATTCTTGAAATTGAAGCACCTCTGCTTTGGTTGTTTGTCTTCCAATCTTGCGGTGAAAGAATGCCCGGAAAGGAAAACATGCACAGTCGCCAACTGTGGCAGGAAACATCTCACAATCCTTCACACAAACATTTCCAATCGAACGCGAGCAGCTGAATTTCCCGCCGAAAGGACTTTACCGCACGAGGAGTCCACGTCGCCGCGTGAAGAGTCCACGCGCGTTCGTAACGCAATGCTGAACCTGACCCATTCGAAAATAGGCACGGCTGTTGTTCCTGTTAAAGTGTGGCTGAAGTCAGCAAGCTTACCCGTCATTACTTACGCATTTCTGGACAGTGGTAGCTCATCATCATTTTGCACAGAATCCTTGATGAGACAGTTGGGGGTCGATGGTACACCAACTCGGATTTCCCTGAAATCACTCTTACCACATTTAAAAGCTGCCAGGAAACGTGGATGCACGGCGAAACTGGTGTACGACAAGTTGTACATTGACGGTCACCTCTTTCAAGGAAGCCAATGAATAATTACAAAGAAGCATTTAATTATAGTATTTCGGTTGTCTAGTCAGCGCGCAGAATGGCTATTGTTCTCGTGACATTTACTTGCAGTTCATGGGTCTGCCATATTTTCAATTATTATTCAAATAAACGCAAGGAGGCGAGTCTGATTGGTTAAAATAAACGCGCGCTTTTTCTCGTAGGGATTATGACCTCCCTCATTAACTTGAAGAAGGCGGAGCATTGAAACAATGAACTTTTTGTTTGTTGTTTTCGCTATTGTTTAGCCTATTCGGACCTCTCAAAATTAAATTCACCGCTAATCCCAGAAAAAAATCGAGTGAAAACAAGAACTGGTTAGAAAAAAAATTGTTATTCATCCATATAAAAGAGAGCTGAAATCGCGTGCCCTATAATATCTCTGCACTTGAGCAAAACAATCGTTTGTGTCTAAATCCTAATTTACAAAGTTTGGCTAATGTGACGGAAAGAGTATGCTTTGTTGCACCAGACGCAACTGATTTAAGAAAACTAAAAAATGGGGTTATTCTTGGATCGCGTTCGATCTAGTTTCTTGAAAAATTTCGTTTGTATCGTTGGAAATTCTTCGTTTCAATTCTCTCTCCCTAACCTCTCTTTTCGCCATATTGATGATGCTCCCGTTGATCGATGGCCGATCGAATTTGAAAAACTTTGACACCTATCGACGGCTTTGACCATGTAGACTATGAGCCCTACAACTAAAGAATGCAGGGCCAGAATCACTGAGACAACTTCGTGTAGCGGCTCGTTTGGCTGGGCAGTGGATGAAAGCACGAGGAATAATTTGTAAGATTTTTAGTCTTGGGTTCATATATTTAGCGGCTCGTTTGGGTCGGTAGCGGATAAAAGAACGAGTTTGCGTCAGTAGTGGATAATGAACGAGAAATAATTTGTATGACGTTAAGTCTTGGGTTCATATTTAGCGGCTCTTTTGGCTCGGTAGTAAATAAAAGAACGAAGACCGAGCTATACGAGCCGGCTCGTTTGGTGGATGATTAAAAGTGGCCCTGTATTCTGTAGTTTAGCCCGGGGCGGCCACTCGTAAACCTCTTTATTAAACATTTGCGCACTTAAGGAGGGATTGAGTGTAAACATATTTGTTTGCTTACTTGTAGTGAGTGTTCGTTATTCATTCGATGCGCTCGCATGATCGCATAGCAGTGAAGCCAAACAAACTAATTCGTTAATCGATCGATGGCAGATTGTAAGTGAAAAACTTTGAAAACTATCGACAGCTTTTACTAGACGTAAAGTATGAACCACCCATAAAACCTCTTTTTAAAAATATTATTGAGCGTGCTGTAGTGTGGCGCGCTATTTACTTCAGTTACGGTCGCATGACAACAAAGTCAAACAAAATCCATTGATTGATCGATGGCCGCTTATCTTATTTGAAAAACTCTGAAAACAATCGACGGCTTTTGCTGCTCATTTTCGCGAAGTATTAAGACAGCGCGGGTTAGATCACTCGAACGGACATTGTTTACTCTTGACCAATTGCCGTGACATCATCTCGCTATGAAGAGCTCTGAAAAGAGCTCCCGATCACTGGCGTTTTTACCTTCCTCCCATTGCGTGTTATGAGCGAATGACTCAGCTGGGAGACCAGTTTTAAGTTCGCGGCAAATAGGTACTCATTTACATCTAAATGGTTTTCTTGAATGGGTATTGTTAGTTTTGACAGCCATTGTTATTCAGTCCTGAGCTGAATACAATGGCTCGCTTACCTAGAACGCGCCATTTTCAAACGCGACTTGACCAGGCAGTTTTCAAACTGAACGGGATAGTGGTTCTCGCTTATCAATTACCAAACTTAAAGCGGATTTTGTTTAAGAAAAGATCCATCTTCAATTTGCCGTATGTCGAATATTGCAAGGCGGTTTTAATTTTCAATAAAGTGCTGTTGAAAACAAACTCCATACTAAAAATCGTCCAATTTTACTGTTTTTCAACTGCGAAGGGATAGTCCTTATACTTCCTAAATCTCCTTTGGTTTAGGCTCAAATTGTAGTTTAATCATTACTCTTCCAAAAGCCGTATGCCGAATTCTATTTTAGAGCGTCAGGAAATCAGAAAAGCGATTTTTGTCAACCCCACTTAGCCAATTTGGGCCTTTTCTTCTCTTATTCTGGCCTATTGAACGCGCATTCGTATTTAAACTTGTCACTTCGACGATTATGAATAATTTATGATGTCAAGGCATTCTGCGCGATGTTTATTTTTGTTTCGCTAAAATTTTCTCTCGACTGCAACGCGGTGCTTGTTTAAGCGAGTCTTGTGATTTGCATTTTTTTACTTCCCCGGTCTAATTTAGCGCCCAAATTTAGAATGTGTTCCCCAAGTAATGATTTTATGTTTAGCAATATGCTATCGTATGTGTAATCTTTTCTTGTTACTGTGTAGTGATAGCTACTAGGTTTGTTTCTTTGTTCAGTTTCTTTAGCTTAGATAGTGATAGAATTTGTTTTAGGTGCTCACAAGGTCTTGTGTCATTCTGCTGTCTGTTTACGAGCTAAAAGTTTTACTGAGGTAAGTCAAATTCTCTTATTGTCATTATGCCACACTCTTTTTCTTGCGTCACAGTAAACACAAGGGGTCTCAATAACGCGCGAAAGAGAAGACAAGTTTTAGATGGCTGCACATAAGTAAATTTCAAGTAATTTTTTTGCAACAAACATATTGCTCTAGTGAAATTGAAAAACTCTGGTCGGCGGAGTGGGGAGACAAAATGTTTTTCGGTCACGGTTCAAAACACAGCAAGGGAACAGTGATCATGTTTAATCCGTCTCTAGATGTTGAAATTATTGAGTGTACAACGAGTGAAAAGGGCCGAAAAATAATATTAGAAGCCCGTATTGACGATGCAAAGTTTATTTTTGTAAAAATTTACGCTCCTAATGCTTTAGCTCAACAAGTTAAATTTTTTGACGGTCTCAAGTGTAAGCTTGTAAAGTATGCAAATGAGAGTATTATTGTTGGAGGTGATTTTAACTGCCCACTTACACCACGTGACAAAAGGAACCGCTGCCCCGTTGAGAATAAGGGAACAGTGGTGCAATCTATTTGTAATCTTTGTAGAATTTTGGACTTAAAGGATGCTTGGCGATACTTACACCCAAATGGGTCATTGTTTACTTGGCACCATAAGCCTTCAAAAATCCACTGCAGATTGGACTATTTTCTGGTCTCAGGGGACACCCTTAATCAGATACAAGAATGCAAGATATTATGCCAGTGTCTTTTTCGGATCACGCGGCAGTTTCTTTCTCTTTTTTTTCCAAGGAGTGCGAACAGCGCGGACCAGGTTTTTTTTTTCAATTTAATAATTCTCTTCTAGATGATAAGAAATTCATTGAAGAGCTCAAAGAGAACATAAACACGTATAAGGAAAAATATCGCGACGTAACTGATAAAAGATTATACTGTGAAATGATCAAGATGGAAATTAGAAGGAATCATCACTCTCATTCCAAAGAAGAATAAAAATAAAACTGTACTGGATAATTGGAGACCCATCTCACTTTTGAATACTGACTATAAAATTGCTACTAGAGCAATAGCCTTGAGAGTATCTAAAATACTACCGAGCATCATCCATAGTGACCAAACGGGTTATGTTAAAAAGCGTTTTATTTGGCAGAACATTCGCTTGATTTCGGATGTTATTAAACGTTGTCAAGACTCGAACGTTCCTGGCATCGCGTTATTTCTAGATTTTAAGAAAGCTTTTGATAGCATCGAATGGTCGTTTTTATTCAAGGCTTTAGAAACGTTCGGCTTTGGTGATATGTTAGTAAAATGGATAAAAAACCTTTTACGCAAATCCACAAAGTTGTGTTACTAACAATGGTTTCCCCACTCCTTTTTTCCCTCTAGAACGTGGAGTTAGACAGGGGTGCCCCGTTTCTGAAATCCTTTTTGTTATTGGCGTGGAGCTCCTAGCAAACGCTATTAGAAGCGACAAATCAATAAAAGGTCTATCGCTTGACTCGAAAGAATGTATGCTGATGACACTACTTGTCTGGTTGAAGATACTTAATCGGCTAGTAATCTATTCGAAAAGCTTGATTTGTTTAGACTATGTTCGGGGCTTGAGCTAAACAGATCCAAAACAGAGGCTCTATGGCTAGGTTCAAACAAGAACAGAACCGACACTCCCTTTGGTATTCGTTGGCCCAAGGATTATGTCAATGCACTGGGCATATGCTTTACAACTGACCAGAATATTTCTAATAGTAAAAACTTAGGATCTAAATTGCTTTCCTTAGAAAAATGTCTTAACGTGTAGTCTTCCAGGGACTTGACTCTGTATGGGAAAATCAACATTGTAAAATCACTAGCACTCTCTAAATTGACTTTTGTCGCGTCCGTCCTTCCAATTCCCGACGATTTCATAAAAAGAGTTAATAAACGGATTGTGGAGTTTATTTGGAGTCAGAAGAACCCAAAGATCAAAAGGACAACAATGATTGGTGAAAAAAAGGAAGGGAGGGGGGTGGGGGGGGAGGGGCTAGGAATGCCTGATTTTGATCTAATTAACAAATCGTTAAAAGCAGCTTGGCAAAGCTTGAAAAGGCAGGTTTTACTGTGGATGAAATTTCGCATATTTACGAGCTTCCTTTCAAGCTAACCTATGATGTTAGATTGTCCGTTTTTCAATTTAAGATTAATCACAATATTCTGTACACAAAAAGTAGGCTCTGTAGAGATAAGATAACAGAGAATGACAAATGTTACCTTTGCAGTGGAGTCAAACATTGGTGCATCTCTTTGTTGATTGTGATTTTAGTAAAGTATTTTAAACTGATTTTACTTCTTGGTGGAATTGTAAAAATAATACGCAAATCAGGCTCCAACAGCGTGATATTCTTTATGCTTTTCATCCCGGAAATCAGTCCTGTTTAGGCATTAACTACTGTTTGCTCGCGGCCAGAAACTACATTTACATTTCGGCAAAAAATGAAGATCCCTTCTGTTTCAATTCAAACCTCACATTTCTAAAGAACAAGCTCGGGACAGACAAAAAGAAGATTCAAGACCTTGTTATTCTATAGAGCACTCTGTGTTTCTTTGTTGTTGTTGTTGTTGTTGTTGTTGTTGTTTCGATGACCGTAGTTCGTGGCTTTTGTATAATGTAGTGTTAGCGTCATAAGTAACGTAGATATAATTGTTTGTTTAGTTTTGTTTTTTTTTTAAGTAATGGTGTAAGTAGAGGCTGTATTCCATGTACTGTTATTTTAAGCAATGTCAGTACTGTAGGTATAAGTTCGTATAGTAGGTAGCGTTGATATTAAAAATAAAATAAAATGAAAAAAACTCGGATTTCCCTAACAACTTTAGAAAAGAAAGACAGTCCTATTGACAGTTTCGTTGTGAAAGGTTTTGTCATCTCTGATCTGGATGAAAATGTCTTTATCGAGTTGCCAGCACTTAATACGAGACCGGAAATACCCGTTTCAAAGGAGGACATACCCACTCAGGGTGACATTGACCAGTGGCCACACTGAAGTTGATGCAGAAATAGGTCTTCTCATAGCCTGTGATGTTCCCACAATCTTTGATCCTTTGGAAGTGAAACACTGTCAAAGCGGTGGTCCTTATGCTTCCCGAACAAGTATGGGATGTGTGGTTAACGGTCCTTTAGGGCGTTATCACAAGGGCCCACGCGCGACCAGCTTCTTTATCAAGGCAGACCCTGAATTTCATCAGATGGTGAAGGATTTTTACGACAGCGGCTTTAGGGAATCCAGCGCTGATGACAAACCTGAAATGTCACAGGAAGAGCTTCGTTTCCTCCTCGAGTTGGAGCGTACTGTAGTCTTGAGAGACAGTCACTATGAAATGGCGCTACCTTTGAAAGAATGCGAAGCACCAGTCCCGAACAACAAACCGCAGGTTGAACAACGTGCCCTCTGTTTAAAAGGAAAGCTTCTACGTCACAAGAACTTGTACAATGATTATAAGGTTTTCATGACAGATCTTATTAACAAGGGCTACGCCCGCAAGGTTCCGGCAGATCACCAAGAATCCAGTAACGTGAAGTGGTACATACCCCATCATGGAATTTACCATCCTCACAAATCTGGGAAGATACGCGTAGTATTCGACTGTTCTGCAAGATATCAAGGCAAGTCGCTCAATGACCTGCTGCTCAATGGTCCGGTTTTAACTAACAATTTGTTTGGAGTCCTATTGAGATTCCGACAAGAGAGAATTGCACTCATGGCGGACATTGAATCGATGTTTTATCAAGTCAGGGTAGCTGATGCGGATTGTACGTATCTTCGCTTCTGTGGTGGCCTGAGGGTAACTTGGAAGAAGAACTAGTGGAGTATCAGGTGGTTGTGCACTTATTTGGAGCTGCCTCTTCTCCTTCATGTTCAAATTTTGCCTTACGCAAGAGAGCGGAAGAGAGCAAGAGAGCGGAAGATAAGAGTGCGGAAGATAACTTTGAGCACTTTCCAGAAGCAGTTGTGAGCACAGTTAAGAACAACTTCTACGTAGACGATTGTCTCAAAGCCCTACCGTCAGTCGAAGAGGCCTCACAACACGCAAGCGACCTGCGGTCTCTGCTTTCGAAAGGTGGCTTCAGGCTAACGAAGTGGATTAGCAAGAGTCGCGAGGTCCTGGAAACTATTCCGGAGGAGGAGTGCGCCAAAGAAGTGAAAACTCTCGATCTAAGTAAAGATGACCTGCCCGTCGAGAGAGCTCTCGGTGTTAAATGGTGTGTGGAAACGGACACCTTTGGCTTCAAAGTGGACGTCAAGCTCAAACCACCCACACGACGAGGCATCCTTTCAGTCGTCAGCTCTGTTTATGATCCCCTTGGTCTCGCCATACCCTTCGTGTTCCCGGCTAAACTGTTGCTTCAGGACCTATGTCGAATCAAACTACAATGGGACGATCCTATTCCTTCAGAGCACAAGGTTCGCTGGGAGCGATGGTTAGCAGATCTCCCTAAACTATCACAGTTTACTGTCCAACGCTGTGTTAAGCCCGCTGGTTTCGGCTTTATCTCGTCAAGTCAGTTCCACCATTTCTCTGACGCATCAGAGACGGGTCTTGGTTCAGTTTCCTACCTTCGTCCCGCCAATGTCCAAGGCGATATTTATTGCACCTTTCTTTGTGCGAAGTTTCGTGTGGCGCCTCTGAAAACCATTACGATTCCACGCCTAGAATTATCTGCCGCAGCCATCTCCGTCAAGCAAGACAAAGTCCTCAGGAGAGAGTTACAGATTCCAATTGATGAACAGTCCGTTTTCTGGACGGACACCACGGCAATATTGCTTTATGTCAAAAATGAAACAAGGCGGTACCACACCTTTGTAGCCAATCGGGTCGCAGCTATTAGTGATGGCTCTGAACCCCATTAGTGGAACCATGTGTGTGGTGACATGAATCCTGCTGACGACGCCTCTCGAGGCTTTACAGCCGACGCCTTTCTACGCCAAGAGCGCTGGTTAATGGGGCCGGACTTCATATGGAAACCCCAGCACATGTGGCCGTTGCAGACAGAAACACTTAGCGAGATCTCCGACGAAGATCCTGAAGTGAAAACGGAAGTTAAGGTCTGCGTGTCCTCACAAAACAAGCAGAGCAGCTCATTATCAGATTATTTCCAGAAATGTTCTTCTTGGTTACGCCTGAAGAAGATTGTCGCCTGGCTCTTGCGTTATAGAGAAAACCTTCTAGAGGCGAGAAAGAGCAACAAGCCAGACCGCGAGGTTCCAAAGTATATCACCCTTGAGGAAATGGGAAGAGCGGAGAAAGAAATTCTGAAGCATCTACAGAGAAAAGCCTTCCCGGAGGACTTGAGTCATCCTGAGAAACCAGTTAAGAAGAGTAGCAGCCTGTACAAGCTCAACCCGCTCATTGCTGATGATCTTTTACGTGTTGGTGGTCGACTGCGTACAGTACCTTTACCCTTGGAGTCAAGAAATCAGATTACCCTCCCGAAAGAGGAACACGTGACCAGATTGATAATTGAACACTGTCACAGAATTTGCGGTCATTCTGGAAGAGAGCATATCCTCGCCTTGATTCGACAGAGATTTTGGATTACTCAAGGAAGTTCCAGTGTGAGAAGTGTCCTTGTAAAGTGCGTCAGTTGCCGCCGTCGTCAGGCACCTCTTTGCCAACAGATAATGGCCGACTTACTTGAAAGTCGCGTTTTGCCTGACAAGCCGCCCTTTTCCTCAGTTGGCGTAGATTATTTGGGGCCTTTCCAAGTCCGTCGTGGGTGCAGCCTTTTGAAAAGATACGGCGTAATCTTCACATGCGTGGCAATTCGGGCCGTACATATAGAAATCGCACATAGTCTAGACACGGACTCGTTCCTGTTGGCTCTACGGCGCTTCATAGCTAGAAGAGGTTAAGTGAGCGAGATACACTCAGACAACGAGTCAAACTTCACCAGCGGCGAGCGTGAGCTACATGATGCCGTATTGGAATGGAATCAGGAAAAGATACACAACTCTCTTATGCAGAAGAACATCAAGTGGTCCTTCAGCCCTCTGTATGGTTCTCACTTTGGGGGCATTTGGGAGAGGTGCATTAGAACCGTTCGGAAAATCCTTCAATCTTTGCTGAGAGAGCAAATCACCGACGACGAAAGTTTGGCCACATTAATGTGCGAGGTCGAAGGCATCATGAATAGCCGACCCATCACAACTGTGTCTAGTGATCCTAGCGATATCGAGCCACTGACACCCAACCACCTATTGTTGCTCAAATCAGAAGTTGCTCTTCCCCTGGCCTATTCAAGAAAGAAGGTTCGCTTTCACGTCGTCGATGGAGACAAGTACAATATCTTGCTGATCTTTTCTGGAGGAGATGGAGCAAGGAATACCTTACTCTTCTGCAGCTTAGGCAGAAGTGGGTGAAACCTAAGAGAAATTTGGCAGTTGGCGATGTTGTTCTGATTTTGACTGAGGCTTCGCATCGCAGTTCCTGGCCATTAGAAAGAATTGTTAAGACATTCCCAGACAAGAGAGGCTTTGTACGCCGAGTGAGAGTGCGTACCAAGTCAGCTTTTTATGAAAGGCCGGCCTGTTGACAAGCTTCGCCTCTTGGTTGAAGGAGAATGTTAAAGTTCAAGAATAGGACGATGTGGACACTAAGAACTTAGAGACATTTAACGTTTATTTAGCCTTTTGTTAGGATGCGTAGTTGCATAACACGGCTATCCTTGCGTCGTTATTTTCTTTCCATTTGAGTATACGTAGGTTTTTGTTTACTTTCGAAATTTTACTTAGCGTTTTCACAGTCATTAGAGCCAGCTGGTGTTTAGATCCTTATTTAAGTGTTATAGTAAGTGATTCGCTGGGGCTCTCACTTAGGGGCCGGGATGTTGGATCTAACACCCAAAGATTTAGATTTAGTTAATTAGGTACCCTCTGGGAACGTTTAGTGCGTGTAACAAGTTTTTTGCATTTTTTCGTTTCACATCTTTCTGCATAAATATTCCTAGATTTATATTTCACCATTAGTTTTCACTAGCGCATCGTGCAGTCTACTTCGATCTGTGAAGAGTATATTTGTATTAAGCACAGTCATCTTGTAGTAATCCGTTATACGGAGTGTCTATCTCTTCGGGCCACAGTGCCATAACAATGTAAGTTTATTTTCCTTTTAGAATTGTTATTTCGGTTTATTTCTTTGTCGTTTCCATGCAGTGTTGCATATCCTTAGTCCTGCGTTTTATTTTGCAGTTTAAACCCCGA
The DNA here is from genome assembly GCA_019787425.1 of Platygyra sinensis. Lineage (NCBI taxonomy): Eukaryota > Metazoa > Cnidaria > Anthozoa > Scleractinia > Merulinidae > Platygyra > Platygyra sinensis. Next base: position 27,991 of record JAHPZR010003648.1, on the reverse strand, counting down.
TTTCGATTACCTGTGGATATTGAGTGTTAAATAAATCACGTTGGCCCAAGAAGTCGCCTTTGGCAGTAACAAAAGCTACTCAACAAACTTACAGGAGGTATTACGCTTCATGTCATACCGATTTTATTTAGAGATGATCGACGTGAAGCGAAGAAATGTAGAAAGTGATGGGTCGATTTCGTGAAAGCGAAACGCGAGCCGTCTAGGAGTCTGTTGATCTCTTCTATGAATTTCAAACCAGATGACTTCGTTCGACGCCTCGATTTTTAGGAAGAGGAGGAGATTTTGCCGAGTTCATGGCTTAAAGACTTTAAGCAAGACGAATTTGATAAAATTCACTTCTCAGATCTGTCGATTAATGCATCCGCAGTTGGATTTAATCTGAGAAACAGCAGTCAGTCAGCGCAGCCGACAGAGACAGAAGGCAGGAGAATAGTGAGCGAATTTTTTCTGAACAAATGTTCTCTGCCTTAATATGCTTAAGTTTCCTTCCTCGGTCAATTCTTAATTTAAAAGAGAAATCGGGAAGGGTAATTTTGGCAGAACTCGATTCCTTTCCAAGTCACTCTTCTTTGAGTCTTGACAACCTTCTAACTCACTGCAACAATAACATTGGCTCATGCCTGGAGGGAAGCGACTGTGTCAAGACGGATAATCAGTTGATCTACATCATGAACGTATTAGTTAAATAATTCTACGAAAGTGAATGGATTTGAATGTTATTTCAAAGATATATTATGCGAGATAGACAGGATAGAAGGTGCGAAAATATTGTAAACACGCGTCACGCGCTACAAATTATCTTATTACTCTATGACTTCTACATATCTTTGCAGTCGAGTCTGTCGTTCAGAGCTCGTTCGTATTCTTTAGTAGCTTCTACCTCCTGATATTTGGTTGTCTTTTCTTAGTTGGCCAGAGGCTGGGCGGCTGGGTGCTTGGCAAAAGACCAGGGGCACCCAACGACAATTTTCGGAAATATATCTGTTCGGAAGACGATTTGAGATCTAGAATTTTCGGAACATTTTTTGTAAAATTTCTTGCTTGCCTGCTTCTCCTAAGATTTTCGAACATCTAAAATATGGTATAATTGCCTATTTTTAACGGATTTTTACCCTAAAAAGGTCACCTATAATTTTCGGGAGCCTTTTTTCTGGCTGAAATTTTCGAAAAGGTAAGTTTTGATCCCTATAATTTTCGGATCACTAGACTTTCAGCTAGGAAATCCGAACAGATGAAAAATTTTTAGGGGATAAAAATATGCCTATATCTACCGTTTAAATACCAAAATACTTTCAACAATGCTATGTTTTAGTGGTTTTGAACTATATTCTCGTTGGGTGCCCCTGAAAGACTAGCAAATAAATCAGCTTGGTCGGCGTCGAGTGAAGTCCTACTTCATGTTTTCAGCGATATAATAAATTTCAGAGTCTTCTGAGTCAACATTCATTTCGGAATCCGACGAAGTAGAAGACATTGTTACTAAAAACAGAAATCTGTTGACTGTGGAGTCCCAGCGAAAAGCTTGTGCGGCGAAATCGTTACTGCACTCGTAGAAAATAGAAGACCTGACTGGGACAGCCGAAGCGTTCGTTCTCGATTTGACATCACAGCTTACACTCTCCCCAGATTCCCCATGCGCGGTCGCGAACCATTAAAACTCGGTTTTGACGGGGCATAAAAATTCGAAGATTTAACCAAATCAAAAACTTTTTTCGCCAAATTAATCCACAAAATAAGCCTTTGTGTTAGGTGCACTTTAACATTTATGTCTTTAATAAACCACAAGCTGACAGAAACTGTCTATGTTTATCCATCAATAAGAATTGGGCCTTAAAAATAATAACATAGTATAACATTTTAAAATTCGTCTCAACTGGTAAAGTCTACAGTGAGGTCCCCATTTCTTGAACCTTCATGTTTTTTGAAACGCGAACCGTTTTGAAAATGAGGGGATATTTAACAATTATCCTGCGAAATTGCGCGGAATATCGTCTGATACTTAGCCGACGAGGCCGTAGGCCGAGTCGGCTTAAATCAGACGACATTCCGCGAGATTGAGCAGGATAATTGTGTTATTATTCAACAAATTGATAACAAAATTAATTTCCAAGCTCGTAACATTTTTAAACCTTCCTGTCGACATTTTTTCACTTCACTTTTTCTTCCCACGTACTAAGCTACGTATATCGCCGGATATCTGTTACCTACGGATGACAGATATCGAGAACATCATGACCATATTTGGATAGTGTTACAATTTGTTGAATAATAATTAACAATTATCCTGCGAAATCGCGCGGAATATCGTCTGATACTTAGCCGACGATATTCCGCGAGATTGAGCAGGATAATTGCTTTATTATTCAACAAATTGATAACAAAATTGATTTCCAAGCTCGTAACATTTTTAAACCTTTCTGTCGACATTTTTTCACTTCACTTTTTCTTCCCACGTACGAAGCTACGTATATCGCCGGATATCTGTTACCTACGGATGACAGATATTGAGAGCATCATGACCATATTTGGATAGTGTTACAATTTGTTGAATAAAAATCTCGGATATCCCCCAGTTTTCGCTGGGTGATATTCGGTCACTTGATGCGTTTATGCGCCGTACATCTGCGGACAAAAATAAATGACAATAAAATGATATTTGAATTTCAAAAACAACATTTCAAGAGTTCAAGTTTAAAATTTGACAAAATTATCAGGTAAGTCGAAGTTCAAAAATACCTCTGTCTATCCAAGTTCAAACGACGTCAATTGAAGTCGAATTTGTCTGAAATCAAGTCCAAAGGATTACATCTCAAGTTCATGTCAACTTCAAAATATCGAAGTTTTGGATAATATTTTGAACTTCAACTTACGAGATTCGCATATATTATTTTCATGAAAGCCAAAAGTTGGAATGACAAGTCAATAATTTAAACTTCAAATTGCCGTTAGACGTCAATTTCAAATGAAATCATCATAAAACAAGTTCTTTCTGAGATTAAAAACTGTCGTTCAAAGAGGCAGTAATCGAAGTCGAACTGGCAAAACTTGAATTCGAAAGGAACCGGAAATACATTCCTTACAAGGACACCGGAACCGGAAGTTGTACGCGAGACTACCGCTGGACGCTCTAGCATACGGGACTGAAAGGTTGATCTGAAACGATGCCATGCATTTTGGCGCGAATATTCATTCGGATCGTGCAGATAGATTAAATCCAACATCAACATGTCGGGCACTAACGAAACGAAAACTATCCAAGAAATAGTACGAGCTGTTGTTACCAATCTAAACAACCTCACCCCTCCACCTCCATCCACATCTACAGTTCCTCAGACCAGCTCAACTTCATCGACGGTAACTCCAGAGCTAAACCAGAGCTTCAAAATTTCTCGAGCTGGGTCCCTCTGGACAAACTTCAGCACCACAAAAATCTACTCTAAGACGTCTAAAGGAAAGCAGCCAAGATCTTCAGACGGAAGATTCTCCGCTGTTTCCAAAAAAGGAAAATGTCCCGCAAAAGCACCAGAAGTAATCTATAAAGATGTTTGTCTTTTGCCCTCTCCGCAATGGGCTGAAGTTCCGCGGAGAAAGGCGAAATCCAAGCTTGTACAAGACAACATGTATGTTAATGACTGGCCCTTTAACAAAAATTGGAGCGAAACCGAGCTTAGATGTAATGTGGGCCAGTTTTTTGAAGCACATCTCTTTCTATGCATATTAACTTATTAACTCATTTTAATGATCCCTGATCACCCATATCGAAAAAAAAAAAGCGCCAATGGTAACTCGTGGATTGGTATCATAAATCATTATTGTCCATATCGTCGCGCTATTGTATTTTAGTTTTTCATCCCTTCCGTTTATTCCAGTCATGTTGCACACTCGTAAGATTCTGGTTTACCGAAGAGCCTTTCAATGGTTTTCAAAATTTTCAAATCAACCGGAAAAAAATTACTGTTTTTTTTTTCTCAAACACAGGTTTCTATATCTACTTTCCATATAGATCATAAATGAACTGTAACATTTCTCACACTGACAGTCACCAGAAGTTTCATCCCCAGAAGCTAGCCACTCGGTAATTTAATGGGTTTTTAGATTTAGGCGCCCTTCACGTTATGTAATCTGGTAATTGCTGTTTTTCTCTGGATAGAGACAATGTTGTGAGCGAAACTCGTTTTCGTTAGAGCGTTTTGCTGTGTACATTTCCGTTGACCTAAAATAAGCTCATCAAATGTCCCACAGTTTTGTACCCATTGCGAAAATGGCAGTTTAAATTGAGATTCCTAAGCGTGGTATACTAAATCAGTTTCCTGGTCCTCACCTTGTGCACCTTGATAATTATGCTCGACACATGCGTAATTTTACAGATAATGTGGATTGTTAGAAATTTTTAGGGGGGGCAAGGTAAAGCCATTTTATCATGTAACAACAATGACGAGGGAGGGGAGGGGTGTCTAGCTTAAGAAAATGCAGTTTTAATCAAAACTATACACCTAATTGCAACATTCAAGAAATGAGGGTTGGCCAGTATCTTTCAATTAATCCCTCACTGTGTTACCTATAGAGCTTTAAAAATTCCATGACTTGCCATGCCTGGAAAAAGAAGATTTATAATTCCAGGACTTCCCATGTTTTCCATTACCCATGCAAACCCTGATCAGTGTTGCTTAATTCTTATTTCCCTTTATTTTTCTCTTTTAATTCATCCAGGCCTTATTGATATTGCAATTAGATGTATTTTTAAACAGGAGGACTAAACAGAAAACGGAGAATACTGTGACATTCTCTCATTTTTATCAATGAGTTGGCTATTTCGGAATACAATCAGTCACACAGTCAGTGTTAATTGCTGTGGTGTACTGTGGAGACCCTGAGTAGCATGCCGTACACTCCCAAAGGAATACATTTAATTTGTGGCGCTTTAGCCAGTTGGAAGTTCTGAAAGGAACTAGTCTATAAAAGCCAATTTCATTGCTGATCTTAAGGAAGAATATAACTACATGCAGCTGTAGCTGTAAGCAAGCACCCCTACATATTCTGCACCACATATTTTTGGCTGGTTACGGTCTAAAATTAACTTTTTTGGCTTTGGCTTCAGCTTTCAACTTAATGAAACCTTTCCATCAGAAAGTATTGATGAGCAGTCGCCAACAGTTTTCCTCTTTATGGTAATGAAAGTCAAGATGAAAAGACTGCTAGTGGTAAAAGGGGTCTGAATTTTCTGTCAGTGTTATAGCTTTGGCCAAAATTAACATAATTTGGGAATGAGATAAATATATGACAGTGGCATGGTCCTGAATATAGTTATCCCCCCACTGTTGACCACTGATGGCCAGTTGTAAAATTCTGATCATCAATGTTAACTTTTTAGCAGCACAGGCAGCTAGGAAGGGTTGATTTCAGACTCTGCTGTTGCCCGTCTAAAATTCCAATTTTGGGGGTTTCCCACTGTCTCAGGTAGTCTGTGGTGTTGCCTTCAGCAAACAATGTGGTCAATGTGGTAAACTCTTTATTTTTTTCTTTCGTTTTAAGCCCTATTACTGCAGTAGCCAAAACTCAACTACTCAGCCACACTTTCAAAACCTGGATGCGAAAGTAACTTACTAATCATCTTTTCCAACTTCTGTCATTCTTTCATGACATCTATCAACCTCCATGCAACATCTACATTCTTCATGCTGGACAACAAACTCCAACGAACAATTTATACACTAACACCTATAACCATAACCTTACATGTACATGTATGGGTAAGCTTAATTTCAAAATAACATTAACAGTTGACACCAAAAATATATATAAATAAACTTGAAATACCTGAAGAACTAAAACCACCACTTCGCTCTTTTTTTTTTTTTATTTTTGGTAATTGACCAAATTGCAGAAATTTAAATCGTGCAATATCTACGAAACAGACATTTTCAAAAACGGTGACAGATCTAATCCAAGATAACTTCCTTCGAAACAAACTGTTTGGAATTTTCAGTAGCCCTTTTACAAAAATAGACGCATTGATAAAAGCAGAAAGAATCGAAACGAAGCAACCAAATAAAATACCACTCTGGTAGATCTGTCTTGTCAGCAAATCGACTTAAAAGCATGTCCTCAGACTCTTCTTCTTCCTCTACAGCTATTTGTTCAGCGTGCTAGTATAGCTTCTTCTTCGGTGGCAATCTGGCTCGGCACTATCATCGTATCATTGGAAATCTTCACTTGCCGAGTAGAAGCTAGCCTCTGAAGACTCAGAGCAACCTTCACTACTACTTTCAGACAAACTTCACCCAGGATGAACTTCTGAATCGACAGAGATTTTGCAAATACTAAGATAACTAAGATATATCAACGGCGATCAAAGGTAAATCAATCCCGTGTTAGGAATATGACGTCACAAGTAGAGATGCCGCTGCGAAAATAGCGGGCTCAACTGGAACCAATTTCGAGTAATGGCGGACGAAAAATCTCACTTTTCGAGCGGCGAAATTTTAATGAAGGAAGTCTTCCTAATTTCTTCTTTTTGGACGAAAGGACATCGTACATGATGGTAAGTTATTCTGTTTAGAAAAAGGTGGGAAAAAGAAATGTGAAATTTCGTCGCAATGGCACTTTAAGCTTACTAACAATGCAGTACGTTGTACTTATATACTTAGATAACTTGTTTGCTATCCCGCCGATTACTTGTAATGGATAATGGTCTCAACTATGGTCTTAACTATTGTTCACGTTAATTATCGTAGGAAATCAAAGTTCAAAAAAATTCTTCTAATTACATGTGAACTGGTATTTTCTACGAGTTTTAGAAAATAAACTACAATGACACACTTTCTCATATATTTCAAGTTCAACAGTTTTCAAACTTTCGGTTGGTTGTCGGATTCTCCAGCGCTGACAGTTAATGTATTTCCTGAACTTGTCTTCGACTGACTTGTTCCTTTTGTTTCTTGTTTCGTTGAACAAATAAGGAATTTTTCTTTTACCTTCGTTTTGGCTAACAAACTCGACTGTCCTGAATGCTGCTTGATTCTTTGCTGTCCTGAGCTTTCACTGCCTTTTAACGCAAGCTTGTGTCGGTCTATGGGCCGTTCGTGGGCTTTAGACTTGAAACATTGGATTCTCGAGTTTGTGCCTTTGTCGTCTGCTCCTTTCTTAAACAGAATTTTGACTGAATTGGATATATGTTTATCCTTTCGAAGAGACCCCGATTAAAACAGATTCATGAACAACACTGAGTTTATTAAGTTATGTATACTGCGCTGTCAAAAATTCTGGTTGCCTTCTCTTCTGACTTGAAGTGAGGCACAATCCTATTTATTCGTTACAAAATATGTGTAATATGCGAGATGGTATGCCAGACACGTATCTTTTGACACGCATTTTTAATTCCTGTTACAACGCCTCAATTTTTACGCCCAAAAAAATATGCGCGTTACGCAAAACATCCGGAGTAATCAAGGTCTTGGCAAGTGTAATCAGCCGAGGCCGGAGGCCGAGGCTGATTCATCATTAATGTTTACCTTTATTATTGATTCACCATTAATGTTTATAAAATATTTAAGATAGTGCACGCATTCTCATTGGTCGATAGGTGGGCCGTTTAGATGAGAGTATGCAAACACGGTTGTGACGTCACGCTTTCTGTGTTTGCATGACACAATTTGAAACCATTTCAAAGTCGTTAGTCTAACTCGCAAGTACAAATATTAAGGAATTTAAATGAAGAAAACTTTTCCAAGTTTTGATTTGGGGATTGATTATCTCTTCCCCTCTGGGCCCGAGGAAAAAAAGCAAAAGAAAGAAGAACAATCTCGTTGGGGATGCTTAAGCGAAGACAACAAAATACAGTGGAACAATCGCTATAACGAAGTGTCACGGTACCGAAAAAAATATTCGTTATAGCGGGGTCTTCGATACAGCGAAGACCCGTTATAACGTACTATCTGGTTAACAAAAAAAATACTCGTTATAGCGGGGTAACCATGCCGAACCAAGCTGAACAATGGGATATACACCACGCAAAACAGTCTACAGACTTGCGCGTTAACAGCTACATTTAAATAAAGCAAAGCTTTGAAGGTGAAAGTTTTCTTATCTTGACCACTAGGAGTCGTGTTTGGCTTATCAACCATTTGTATCCTCATGTCGTTTTTACTGACGGCGAGCAACAGGACAAAATATTCGTAATAGCGGGGTAAACTGTGCGTTGGGACCGTCAAATCAATTCGTTATACCGGGGATTTCGTTATAGCGAGGTTCGTTAAAGCGGGGCTTGTTTCCACATATTTTACTGCAATTCTGCCAGGCTTTCAAATGTTGTTCGTTAAAACGGGGTCTTCGTTACAGCGGGGTTCCAGTGTATGGGCGAAATGACGAAATAGCGAAATGACAAAATGGCGAAATGGCGAGATGACGAAATGGCGAAATGGAACTAAAGACAAGAGCCATTGTTATAAAGTATTACCGTCCCACTGAAATCTCCATCTGTTGCTGAATTTATTCTGTGGATTAATCGCCACAACCTTTCAGTAATTTAGATTCCAGTCCCTCTCTGTTAAATGGCAGCGTTATGGGAAGAAAACGATTCTTTTACAATAACAGCATAAATTCTCGCGTGCTCATTGGCTAATTTTTATCGTCAAGACAAACACACGAATTTATAAGTTATGCGATGCGGCAACGAACGAGGGTTGACAATTTGACAGTTTGTTATTGTAAAAAGCAAATGGACGTCAGTTTTGACAATGAATTTTGCCATAACATTGTCAAATTAGTCTCCACAGCTACTTTGACATTGTTGTGACGAAATTTACGATCAATAACAGGACAGACGCATGAAAAACTGACGTCAATTTGTTAAGTTTATCTCGTATTTACCGTCGAGCAGTGGCTATGACGTTATGCTTTGAGCTGCAGCAGTCACATGAAATGGATTATGAAAACGGAACCCACTTCGCGATGAAGTTTACTCAAGATATTTGGTGTTACTGCCGTTACGCGTGAGGTCACACACCCTATGATCCCGAGATGCGTTGCGAGTTAAAAGAGCATGTGCTCTACCGAACTATTGTTACGGCTATTCGCTTGTGTGGAAAATTCGCTTTAACGTCCATATGCCGTTATTGTCAACGTTTTTAGGACACGAACGTAAGTTTTGGTTTCTTTCATAATTCTTACTTCACTAGTTTTTTTCCCGTAGTTTATGATTGTGATTTTCGTTTATTTTCAGTTTTCGAAACCGTACAAACCATACAAACATCGTGCAACATACGTACGCGGCTTCTAGTGTGTGTCGTTTTGATCGTTTTTTGCGACCACATTTGGCAAATACGTACTTCGCACGGAAACGAAGTGACGTGGGATGTTTATATCAAATAGATACAAGATAAGCTTTGTAGTCCAGTGTAGATATACAAATAAACACTGGAAAAATTGTAAAGAAATAATTAAATAAAACAATTACAAGTACCAAGACAGAAAAAAAATTCTTCCCCGGAAAAAGAGTGTCTACACCCCCACCCTTTTCCCACGGAACTCAAAACTTAAATGCTCCATCCCTAAACAGAATAAATCGGGCAACGATAACAACTTTTATTGGAGGGGTACTGAATATCTTATAACTTTTCCTGTTATCTTTAGTAACATTTCTCCATTTTGCTATTTCGTCATTTTGCCAATTCGTGTTTTAAACGCGCCCACAAAATATACAACAAAATACGCAGTAAACGTTTTTACAAGGTAATTTTTGCATTTAATACTACAATAAAATTCTCAAATCACATTCTGTTTTTTTTTTTAATGTAAATATAATAAAACGAAACGCGAACTATATGCTACAGACTGCGAATGTTTCAAATCAAATTTTACACAGCCGATCGGTTGCCGTGTTTTGGCTGTCAAATGTTCAAAAAATACCACTAAAACTTGGAAGAATGTACCAGACAGCTTACCAGAATGATGGATTAAATATGCCCTCCGACTGTACTGCCTGCTTGTGCTATGATTCTAAACCAGTAAAACTTCACAAGCACGATTAGCGATTCAACTTCGCAACCATCTTCTTGGGCTGCCGAATCGTGCAAGTTCACGTTACTTTCAAGAGCGATCATGCACAGTGACATTCATCTTGAAGTTCTTTCCTTAAAAAATCGTAAATCTTTTGAATATTTCTTTTGTTTTCACCAAACTTTAGGCATTTCTCCCAAAGATTCAGAGGGACTCAAAGCTAATATCGCGTTCATTTACACGGCGCTCGCTTGCTCGTTGGCGATTTCCACAAATTTGAACTCTGATTTTGACTTTAGAAACGCTAAATTTCATTGGTTCGTGCCTTATCAGATGCGCGTTTTAATTGGTTAGAAGGAAAGATGATTGTCTAGAGCGTGTATTGACAAAGTCGTTTTGGATCAAGAAGTTTTTATTAAAATAAACAAAATTTTCCTGCATTTGTCGAATTAATTTGAAGAAATATTTTATAAAAGTAATAGAGAACTTTTTTTCATGTTTAAATAGCCTCATCTAAACACTCGAGGGGTTGGGAGAATTCTCCACAGTTATACAAACCCGAGACGCAGTCGAGGGTTTGCATAACTGTCTTGAATTCTCCCAAACCTCCTCGTGTTTAGGTCAGGTTATGTAAAAATGAAAAAAGTCCTCTGGTTCTCGCCTATGATCTATTAGAGGGCAGATGCACGATTGACGTCATCAATACTGATCATGAGTTTTTCCCTCCGTGTTAAAAAATGGCGGAACGATTTGAAAATTGAGGTAATATTTTACGTGACTGAGCGAAAGAAAAGATCCAAAAAGTCTTTTCGAAGCATCGAAAAGGTACTAGAAGCAGGGAGAAGAAAAAAAGCCCGTTTCATTTTTAGGAAATGACTCAGAAATAATACTCGAGCAGTCTCAGTCGGCGGTCGAGCGATATTCAATCAAAAACAAAATTGGTCTCTAAATTAACTTAAAGGTAAGAAACCATTATTTTGTCTTGAATATAACAAGCCCGATAAACAAAATGTTTATGACATTCGTTGACAAAGATTGATGTCAGCTAACGCTAACGCTCCTTTCATTCAAAACTTGATTGAATGACTTCCGGTGTTGATCGCAAAAGCAAGTTTTTCGAGCGTATTTTTTTCAGATTCTGCAATATTCAAGGCAATCTTCAAGCTTTTCAGCTCACAGAACTGCTCAAATGACAAAAACCGTCGCTATAATCCTGCCTTTGTTTCAAGATTTGTAGATTTCGCAATTCAATTCTGCTTTCGCTGTAAGTTTTCATGCCACGAGAAGTGACGCTCGACTGAAGTTTGACAGTGGCGTGATTTCCCTGGAACAATTACATTTCTTTGCTACACAAAGCAACCAATGAGATTGCCTCATTTTGTATAGACAACAGATTACGTCAGATTGGCCTTTTTGTGGTGTTCACCAAAGTGGGCAAAGGCCGGCTTTCGGGTTATGTTGAAAGATTATGAGATAAAAAAGCTTCTTCTCTAGTAATTTTTTTTTGTTATACAAAACAAATAGGTTCCATGTTGCCGTGCGTCTGTTCAGTAAAAGATTACAGAAGACGTCAAAATGTGGTAAGAACATCAGTGACACACTCGGCTATCGCCTCGTGAGCCACTTTTTGTTTTTATCACATTTTGACGTCATCTGTGATCTATTACTGAACAGACGCACGGCAACATGGAATCTATTTGTCAAATATTCACCCCGCTCAGTTACTAAGCTTGCCATCTTTGCCATCTCGGTAAGTAAATACGGCGAACAGTTGTTGAATGAAGTTTTCAGTTATTCGAAAAACATCACTTCAAGTCCAGGATATTTGAAAAAATGGAGAATTTTTAAAATTACTGCTGCCGCCCTTGGACCAAAAATCTTTCAAGAACTCGTATACAAGGCCCTTAAGAATTGTAAAGCAGTGGTTGCGTTTAACGCCAGCAGGTCAGAATGACCGAAATTTATTTTTATTTTCATCAAACTAAAGCTACTCACTTTTAGGCGATGATGACAACTCGGCTGAATGAAGACAGCAACGATAAAGCAAAGGAACCGGATGAATTTATTTTTTGTATTGTTTTGCTTGGTCGTTTTACTGCCGAACTCGATGATTTAATTGATTCACAATCGATGTACATGCAAGCTTATTCTTAAAACTACGGCTGGATACGTGTGTGCACTCGAACAATTTACGTCTGTGTTTTTATGTTTTAGTCCGCTCTTCTGTAGTTCTTGATATTCACCTCTGAAAATTATGCTAAACAATTATTCTCTCCACGCTCAGTGAACACTGGTGAATATTCACCAATATAGCTAGACTTTCACTCAACAAAACGAGCACTGTGATTGGTTGATTCTTGGTCACGTGCCCCTGATCAAAATCGAATGTATCTCGACCGGGATACAATTGCGCAGTTGTTGCCCGCACGGCGCTTTGTTTGTTTGTTTTTGCTATAGGATTATTTAAGGGAAAGTCTAACTTTAATGTATGGTCCCTCCGGAAACTAGTTAGTTTTGTTTTTCCTCGAGTCCTAATGTTACCCTCGACTTCGTCTCGGGAAACATCAGGACTCTCGGGAAAACAAAACTAACTCTTTCCCTCGGGGACCATACATTAAATGTATAATGTTCACCATTTTTAAAACCGCTTGTGTTGTGGAGAATTTAAAGGATAATAAACACAATAGCATCTTTGTGGAGCAGAAATATGCTCGATATTTGTTGGACATAATGTTTCCCAAAATTCACCTGTTTTCCTCGAGCTACCTTCTATGGAAAAGTGGTCGCTTCTCGGAAAAGATAGTGTCCGCGGACAAATATATATTCTCTATATTCCTCCAATTGGCAAATGGAAACTTTTGTTTTTGTTTTTTGTTTTTTTATGTTTACAGCTATAAAACCGCTAGCACTGATATGAATAGTTATAGGTCAGCAAAATTAAGCCCCGTTAGTGTCTAGGTAGGTCTAGGTAGGTCTAGGTAGGTCTAAGTAGGTCTAGGTATAGGTACATAATTAGTACGTATAAGGGTCGAGTCTATAACGTCACCTATTGTTATAACCTAGGGAAAAATGTGTTCTTGCATACTAATAAAGTGCCTTCCTCCATGCTAATAAGCGTCACTCTAGTACAATGAAAACAACAAGTTTGCCCGGTCTTGCCCACCAACAGTCAACCCTGATTGGCTAATGAGAAATCTATTATCTGTTCAAACTAGAAGCGCGAATTTTAACGAAAGCGTCATTCCTTCATTCAACTTGAACTCGCTGGAAATACAGCAATAAAAAATTTTCGAACAACACTTTTCTTAAATATTGCTCGTTAATAACGAACACAAAAAATGATTCAAATACATAGCGATTTGAAATGAATAAAAAAATACATTAATTGATAACGAAAGTTTCAACAACTATGAAGTGTTTAACACAAAGTATCAGGAAATTAGGATGCAATGAACAATAAGACTGAAGTCCCCGTAACAAAGAAATAAACTCCAATAGAACAACACACTAGATAGGTTTGAATACATTTGAAGGACACAACGCTAAAATGTGGCGTTCTTGGCTGTCGTTGCGTGTTAAATTAACGATAACTTTCATGTCATAAACAGTTTTGTTGTGAAGTACTTGTTCATATTTTTTTTTTCAAATCGCTGTGTATTTGAATCATTTTTTATGTTCGCTGTTAAAAAGCAATATTTAAGAAACGTGTTCGAAAAATTTTTATTGACGCGTGTTGACAATGTAATTAGCGCTCTGAACTTCTATTGTTGTAATTTCAATGGTAGAGCTGTCCTAAAGGGCTTCTTCTCTTGAGTTTGTATGCAAATCTAAGGTTGAAAGTAGAGTTCAGTGCGTGACTAACGGAGCGGAAAACTTGAGCAGTTAGCTAAGCTGAGTATATTCTCTCTCTCTCGTCAGCATAGCGGAGAGGTCAGATAAAAACATAACAGATATTTTCATGAAGCAATCGGGGTTAAAAGATCCTGGTTTCGAAAATTGGAGAACGTTTTCAAAAAAAGTTAGAAAACCTCGGAAATTATTAAGCTTCCAAAAATTTGCGCTTGTCAACGTTTCCGAATCACGTACAGTTAAACAAGCGCTCAAAGCAGTTTGAAAATCATCGACGCTAGTTAAAAAAAACAATCTTCATGATTAACGTTTCGAGAATCGAACAAAGTTTTCAAATTTCCAGCGAGTTCAAGTTGAATGAAGGAATGACGCTTTCGTTAAAATTCGCGCTTTTAGTTTGAGCAGATAACAGATTTCTCATGAGCCAATCAGGGTTGACTATTAGTGCGCAAGGCCGGGGAAGCTTATTGTTTTCATTGTACTAGAGTGACGCCTATTAGTATGGAGGAATGCTTTTTTCCCCAGGCTATAACAATAGGTGACGTCATAGACTCGACCCTTATACATATTAATTATTTAGCTATACCTGGACCTACCTAGCCCTATCTAGACACTAACGGGGCTTAATTTTGCTGACCTATAACTACGGATATTTTAAATAATACAGCTGAACATAATTTCAGAGTTTACCTTTCAGATTTCACTGTCATTTAAGTCGAGTCTCTGACTGAGTTGTAATCGTAGTTTGGAGAAGTGTAGCTACTAAGCCATGTTACACATGATATACAGGTCTGTTAACAGTTGTTTAATGTTACAAAAATCCTCAGTCTCCCTCTTTCTAATATACCAAACCATCGTGTAGAATAGCCGGACATCATTACTTATTCATGAGCACCGAAACGGCAAAATTTGAATACGAATGTAGTTTGAATGGCCAAGAATAAGAGAGTAAAGACCCTAATTTGCCTGCACGGCATTGATAAAACTCGATTTCCTGACTTTCGTAAGTCCCATTTAATGTTTTAAGCAACGGGCTTTTCCTGAGGAATGCTATATCTACAATTGCAGCCAAAAAATAGGAAGTTTTTCGATGTTTTTGGACTATCTTTCTGCGTTCGAAAATTGGGAAAAATCGCCTTTTTCGGAGGGGAACATGTTCCCGATACGAAGTGAAAAGCGATTTTTAAGTAAGCGAGACGGGCTTTAAAAAAGTCGGCAACGGGAAATAAAAGTTTGACGTTTTTCTTAACTGATCCCGTCTTTACTTTGTAAATCGAAGTAAGATAACGACTATCAAACTGACATTTAAAATTGCGAGTTGAAAGTGCGTTCAAATATGGCGCGTCTTTGCTTAGTGAGCCATTGTTTGAAGCACACGACTGCATAACAATGGCTGTCAAAAAATTATCATATCTTTTCAAAAAAATCACTCAATCGTTAAATGCGAGTCACTGATCAGTAGCCCTCCAACTTTAAAACTCATAGAACGACAGCTTGGCGACTGTTAACGCGCGCATTTACGATGAACAAGGAAAACAGAAGTGCGCTGGATCGGGAGCTCTTTTCAGAGCTCATTGAATCCCCGATCCATCCACTTCTAATTAATATGGTCCGTCCTTATGTCCACTCCTGTGATCCAAAATTTCGTCTTCAAAAGTATACAATGTCCGTTCGAGTAAGCACGATCCAACCCGAGCTGTTTTTATATTTTGCGAACATAGGCGGTAAAAGCCACCGATGGTTTTCAAAGCTTTTCAAATAAGATGAGTGGCCATCGATCGATCAACGGACTTTATTTGAGTTCGTTGCTTTGTGATCGAGCGTATTAACAAGCGGGCAACGAACAACACTTTTGACTCGCGTAAGAATCAAGCGTTCTTTAACTACGCAAACATTAAATAAAGAGGTTTTACAGGCGGTACATATTTGACATGGTAAAAGCCGTCGATAGTTTTCAAAGAAATTGGCTAAACTACAGAATACAGGGCCGCTTTTGAAGAAGTATCAGTCGAGTGGCTCGGTGGCTTGTCAGTCAATTTAAAGAAGTATCGCTCGAGTGGCTCGGCGGATTGTTAGTCAATGCGACTGGCGAGCCAAACAAAAGCGAAAACGATATACGAAAAGTTCATTGTTTTGATGCTCCGCCTTCTTGAAGTTAATGAGCAAGGTCATACTCCCTACGGGAAAAAACGCGCGTTAATCTTAACCAATGAGACTAGACTCTTAGCGTTAATTTGAATAATACTAGGTAATATGACAGACCTTAGAACTGCAAGTAAATGTCCCGAGAACAATAGGCATTCTGCGCGATGCGTTAGAAATTAGGAAAAGTACTTACCGTGTAAACCAGTAGTGAAATGTATCAGGAATCCCCTTTCTTGTCTGATGTTGTTGGAGTGGAATTTTATCAAAATCTGGTCTCCAGTTAAAAGAATGTTCTTTCCAGTCTTCTGGCCACAGTATTTGCCAACCATTCTTCCGTCTTCAATAATCTCTAGATAGTCATAGCTGTGCGTAAGAAGTGGAAACAATTATTACACGACTCAGTTATTTCGGGGTCAGTAACAAAGATAGAGCAATCAGTGATCTTAAATCCTTTATAGCCAAGCTTGGACGGAACCGTATTCGGAAAATATTGGCAATTTTTTTGATACAGATTGACTTCTTAATCCTTGTTACACATATATACCCATTGCAGTTGTTACAATCTACCACGGTTACTTTTATTTTCGCATTTTGTCGTATTAGGTCTACATCTTGGGAGAAAGTAACATGCCAAAGAGATGGACAAGATATCAGGCTGACAAGGCGGAGAACATCTTTCATTCTTTCCTACGCCACTGGAACACAGAAGGTTAATTTTATATACACAGAACTTTCAAAATGGCTCCTTGATCCCTGAACCTAAACGCAGCAGCTCAAACCATGAATTCAGATGTCCTGCTTACTATGATGAAAATACATGTAAGGGCCATTTGGTGCAGTTTTAGAATTAAGCAATATGAGTACCGACTACATATGACGCGCTTCTATCATGTTTAATATTTCACTCCACAACTGTTTTTACCATTCACACAGTGTTCAGCATGAGATTCAATGATTTAAGGTGTAGTTGCACGATTCGATGCATGTGAAAGTTGTACCGTAACTGCACTCAATTCCATGGTTTTTAAACCAATCAGATGCGAGTTCATAACTCGTTGATCTTTTCCAGAGTAAACTATTCGGTCCGACTAACAAATCCGATGTTCATTCTAAATTCCCCATTTTCTGTCTAACAGACACGCCGTGCAGCTACTAAAAGGCTATCATTACGTCTTCACCAAATGATAGTTTGTGATTTCCAAAATACATCTTGTTGATGCGAAAACGAAAGTGTGCTTTATGCATGAAGTTGGAACATACAAACGGAATTTTAATGAGAAATCCTACCTATATCGACATGTTTTCGTGACTGACCGTAAAATTTTCAAACGCAATTTTTCCGGAAGAGCCATTTGCACACTTCCGACTGTTTTATAAACAATCAAATTGAATGATTAACGTTGTAGCTTACGTATGTGCCGAGCCGTGAAACCCTCCCTTTAATTTGTCAAGAAACTATAAGAAGTTCCTCAACTGACGTTACTAAACAACTTTTCATAACATTTGACTGTCTTTTAGCTAAAGACAGTACATTTATGATTAAAGCGAGTAACTTATAGTCCTCCAGGCTAAAATCAAAAAGGTTTTATACTTATACAATAATTTACGTATATATCACATTTTTAGTTACTCGTACTTTTTTTTTTGCATACATTAAGTGTATGTTGAGTATATCAGAGGTTTAGATCGCAATTGGGCATGTGACGTCATAACATGGCGGCCATTTCAAAAAATAGGAATTTTCGTATTCACTTCCCTTTGCTCGTTATTTGTTCGATTATGCTTTGGTAATTTACCCATAATTCTATTTGATAAATACCAGAAAGGAAGGAGCTCGCGTGTTTTGAAGATGGCTGTTGAAGACCAGCGTAATCGATGTAAAATGCTACTCGTGAAATGGAACAGCGCTTGCAATTTTGCATACAGATTAGGTATGCTTTTCATTTTGTCATTAGACTTAAGTTACTTGCAGATTTTTGTGACAATCATAAAAAATGTGTCGTTAATCTTTACTCTATATACTTGGGATTTAATGTGTTTTTAGTGCTGTGCACGATCTGTGAAGAAAGTGCACGGGGGTATTTGGATTTGCGATGTGCTGTTGTTAACGGCGGTCATATCTACATCTGTAATTGATGTGTCCGTAGGTATTGAGATGGTGGATGCTGGTACCCATAGAATCAAAACAGCAAATTTATGTCGATTTTGTGGCAAGACTGCGTCTTCAAGAAAGACTTCTGCAAGACCTAAAGCAAAATACAAGCTTGAATTCGAACGACATGGTATCGATATTGAAGAGGACAACGATATTATGCATCCCCGCCTAATGTTTGCCTGACGTGCGACGGAGTATTTTCATCGCCTGAGACGGTCAATCGACAAATGCATTAAAAGGTAAGTTGCCTATATCTTAGAGTGCAAGATTCAATTTGCACACATTCGCCGTCCTAAAATATTTCCGGAAATGCCGGCCACACTAGGTCAGTTTTCTGGCACACCAGTCGTTATAGCTTATTGCTGGGTTCAGCGAGTGACAACAATGAGGTAACAGGCCTATCCACGTGTAATGTACCAGTCAATTCCAAAACTGCCCACCCCCCGGGCAATGTAGCGGGGAAAATATAGTCAGAATACGACTAGTAGTCCTGCAATAACAACAAGGTGGTTCTTGCTTTTTCCGAAGCCGCACGTGATAGCCGCGCGTTCCATATATGGGCAAAACTATGATTACAACAATAGAAAACGGCTACATTCCCTCCTTACTAACAGGGACGAGGGGCGCATGACAAAATAAACTCAAAAGGTAAGGAACCTTAAAATTAGAGTACAACTGGTTGGACGTAACAGTCGTAGGCGAGACCTAAACGAATTACAACCTCAAGTTAACAAATAAGTGAACGACTGCTTTATCCACGTCTCTAACAGACAATACTTCCTCGAGCGAATTTCGCATTGTAACGATTTGCTCGAACTCGACGCCTTCAAAGTCCGGACTATAGTCAATTAAACGCTTATTTTTGTCCATAGGAACAGATTTCTTAGACAAGTCATGGTTAAAAACTGGTTTCAACACGCGAGATTTAGCTAGTCTTGTGCGGCGTCCTGTTGGAGCATAGGTGTGCACAACAACAGAGTCTTGCACGTCATCAGTTTCTTCTATCTCTCCGACAAGGAGTCCTTGTCGAGCATTAAATCGTTCATAGACGACTTTATCAAGGACCAGATTGTAAGCTCCTCCAGATGGGTCACCTTCGAGGGAGAGATATGGACAATGTGCTGTGAGACCTCGCATTCTCCCAAGTTTGACGAGAAGTTGTCTGGACGCTGGGAAAACGGAGTACAGATGCTTGCAGGCTTCGCTAACTGGGGCCTTGCCTATGGGGTTTAGATACTAGGCTAGTTTCAATGAGATTCCTTCGTCTGCTTGTTCATTGTTCTTCTGAAGGTACATGAGAAACTGGCCAGCTTTGCATTGCCGCTCTTGATCTTGATTTTGAGCCGGGCGAGACACACTCTGCGCAGATGATTCTCTCAGGTCATTTGGTTTGCTTAAGGGATTGGTATCAGTTTCTCAACATTAGTCGGAGGCAGTTCTTCATTCGTTATGCTGTGCCTCGGACGATCCAAGTCACTATTCTTGAGGCGCTTGGTGATAATGTACGGTCCCGCATATCTTCTGATTAGCTTCGTGGCTGATCCTTTTTTAACATTTGCAGGTGGTGGTTTCCTGACTAGGACTTCTTGTCCAACGTTAAATTCTCTTGGATTAGCAGACAGATCATAGTAATCTCTTTGTCGTCTCCGCAAATCGTTATTAATGCTGCAGAATAATTTATGGGCCTCTGTGATCCTCTGAACTAGGTAATTTGCATAGTCATTCTTGTCGATTAGCTGATTGGGGAGCTGAATAGCGACTGTCTCTGGAGAAGTCGCATTGCGATCAAAAATGAGAAAGAATGGAGTTAGGCCAGCAGTGCCATCAATAGTCGAGGTGTTATGTGAGTACACAGCGGGCTGAAGGTAGCTTTCCCAGTGTTTTTGCCATTTGGATGCAAAAATGGCTAGGGCGGAATTCAAGAAGCGATGAACACGTTCCGTTGAGCCATTAGCTCGGGGTCGGTAACTAGATGTAAACACTTGTTTAATGGAGAGCAGATTTGAAACTTCCCGCAACACAGCATTCATGAATTCTCCTCCCCGATTGCTGAGAAGGGTGGATGGAAAGTCCAACTTGAGAAATACATTGTCAAATAGTGCTCTTGCTGCTGTAGGGGCACTTCGGTCTTTTGTCGGGACTGCTATCAGGAAGTGAGAGAATGGACAAACGGCGGTGAGGATGTAACGGTTTCCATTGGTGGACTTAGGCAACGGTCCAATAAAGTAAATTCCAAGTACATTCATTGGTTTGTCATAGAAACGTGGGTGCATAAGACCATGTTGCTGGTTAGCAGATTTGTGCTTTAGGCATTCTAATTATCTTGCAACCCAGCGCTTTGTTGCCTTTCCCATCCCTCTCCAATAAAAATCTTGGGCAAGGGCGTGGTAGGTTGAATCTTGACCTCTGTGCATTCCAATAGGTGAGTCGTGGTATGCGCGCAGAAGTTTGGTTTTCAGATCTTTATTATCAGGGACAAAGATACGAAAGTGGCCTGGTTCATCAAGGAATTCATCTGAATACACTACTAGTCCATCCAGGATAACACAATGGCGAGCCAGGTTTTGGATGCGAGTTTGCTCGCGGGACGACAGGTGTCAGAGAGCTGACTTGCTGCTTCCAGCTGACAGATACTTGTGAATGTCCTTTAAGGTTGTGTCTTGAAGTTGCAAATGGCTAAGCTCTGGTCTGTTGGATCCTAGGTGAATAAATGGTTCATTGGATTGACTGGTTGCGGAGGTATCAACTGCAGCTTGCATTGTGCTAAAGGAAGTGTTGTTTGCATCTGCTGTTGCCAGGGCGACGGTTAACTTCAAGTTCGCTGGGGCAGTGGGAGATGAAAACATAGCTTGGTATGGCGCTAGGCCTAATACGGTGGCTAAGTAAATGGACACAGGCCATGGGTGGCAATGGGTCAACGAAGGCAGCAGATGCATAATCATGTTCTTGCTGGGGTTGCTGTGAAGCTGGGTAACGCGACAAGGCATCAGGCACGGTATTGGTGTGACCCGGACGATGGTGCAATTCAAAGTCATATTCTGCCAGTAGAGATGCCCATCGAGCCAGCTTTGCCTTGTGTGGCGCAATAGAGCACAACCATTTCAAATTGGCATGGTCAGTCTCAATGATGAATTTACGTCCCAAAAGGTATGGTCGCCATTGTTCGACTGCCCATTTGACAGCATAAAGTTCTTGTTCACGAGTGTCCCATCTTTGTTGGGTGGGAGAGAAGGCTTGGCTTGCATACTGAAGTGGACGCAAACAGTGATGATCGTCTTCCTGCATGAGGACAGCGCCAACGCCTAGTTTGCTTGCGTCGGTGTGCACATGGAACGGCTTGGACCAATCTGGATAATGTAACAACACATCAGGGCCAGTGAGTACCGCAATAAGGTCATTGAATTCAGCTTCAACTTGGGTGGTGAGCTGAAATTTTCTGTTCTTTTGTAGAAGTTGCCGCAAATGATAAGTCAGTTGAGCAAAGCGTGGGATGTGATGCCTGTAAAAGCCGACCATTCCAAGGAACTTCTGCACAGCAGACTGGGAGTTGACCATAGGGAAATTAGTGATCGCGTGAATTTTCTTGGGGTCTGGAATACGACCATTAAGAGTGACAACATGGCCAAGTACTTCAAGGTGAGTGGAGAAGAAGGTACACTTCGAAGGTTTAAACTGCATGCCAACTTGGGTGGCGCGTTCAAATATGCGTCTGTAATGTTCGAGAGCGTCAACATGAGACATGCTTCGGACAATGAGATCATCAACATAAGGCATGTAGAATCCGTGTGGATGGTCACTACTGCCTGTCACGTTTCCCATTAAGAAATCAGAAAATGTGGCTTGCATGAGCCTTTGGAAGGTAGCTCCGGCTGTCTTGAGACCAAAGGGCATGGAGATGAACTCGAATAATCCACAGTGAGTGACTACAGCTGTTTTTTCTCTATCTTCTTCACGAACAGGCACTTGCCAGTAGCCGTTAGCAAGGTCTAATTTGGCAAATGCTTTGCCTCCGCCAAGCCAGTCCAGGATATCGATGACTTGAGGAAGAGGAAAGCCATCACTCTTAGTGACTGAATTAAGCGCACGATAATCGACCATAAATCTGGGGGGTTGTGGTTTACCATGTAAATCCTTGCGGCGTACAAGTATCGCTGGAGCACGCCAAGGAGACTTTGAGGGTTGAATGATATCTTGTCGTAGCATGTCATTAATTTGCTGACGCACTGCCTGGAGCTCAGGGGGTGACATCCTGTATGGTGGCTTGTAGCAAGGAGGAGCATTGCCAGTGTTAATGTGGAGCTCAGTTCCATGGATACGCCTAAGTGGTGCACCAGGCAAGAGGAATGCGTGTGGGTATGTTCGCAACAAAGTGTCGAACTCAGCAAGGACTGCAGGGTCAACATGACTGTACTCATCAGAGTCTAGGCGCAGTTCCGCGCGCAATTTTGCATGATATTCCTCCGAAAATGGATCAAGCGTGAAGGTACACTGAGGAGGTAGGTCTCGATCATCAGACCCATCTGACTGACTGAAAGGGTGAAGTAACTGAGAACTTTGTGTAAGACCAGCTTTAAACATTTCTTGACTGGCTTGCTTGGGATAATGCGGTTGCACTGGAACTCCCAGGCTTTTAGGCAAAGAAGTTTCTACAAGAGAAGGTGGGGTGTCATCAGAGTGACAGAAGAGTGAGTCGAAGGTGTCCAGTGATGAACAAAGGGTGTCGGCTGTGTGCATCAGGGCATCGTCAAAGTCAGTTTTGCTCTGAGCAGAACAGGGTGACAGGTAGCCAAAGGTGGAATGACCAATGGATGCTTTCTTCTTTGTACAATGCACGAGAATGTTCATGGCACGCGACGTCTCGAAGTCAGGAAGATCAGGATATGTGGTGTCAGAGTTAGAAGGGAAATCCATAATTGACTGTGCTTCAGATGCGCTAAAGAGACCGTCAAGGACTTTTACACCAGGTTCAAGTTCATGACCTGATAGCCACAAGTCATTTCCTAAGAATCCCATGGATGCAGCACTTAAGGTAAGATAGACTGTTACTAGGTTGAAACCTCGATACACTGTGGTTCTGGTTGGTGCAGAATGGACAGATGGTTTTCCAGTGAGAAGGCAGGTTACTGCAGCCTGAGGATCGTGTGATGCAGTTGCTTTATTACACGCAACAGTAAAGCTCATAGCTGGATGACGGAAGGTGACTGTTTTATTACTGTGATCTGACAGGGCTTGAGTGGCAGTGAGGTGATTTTCGCCAAATAGAAGTGGCCAAGACATGTTTGGAACTACAAGAGCAACGTGGATTGTTTCCTTGTTGGGAAGCCACATAATAGGGACCTCTTGGACTGCTACGGCTGTCAGAGATGCACTAGTGTCAGCCATTTGTACTGGAATAGGCTTCTCAAGTTTCTTGTAATTCAATTCTGGTCTTTCCGAGTGGATGAGTTGTGCATGATCAAGGCTACACAGTGTGACTGAGCAACAAGAGTCGCGTGGGAGCTGTAGTTGTTTGCCAGCTGAAGTGACTTGACAAGACAAAATAGTACGATTCAAATTGACAGATAATTCGCTGGAAGATGTTGGAAGAGTAGGCATCGAAAACAGAGGAGTGGATGGCTGGGAATGTGCACGAGGAGTAGGTGGTGTACTAGAGGTGCTAAGCTCAGGGTGGGGTCCCTGTGGTGTTTGAAGATCACATGCATTAGCAACAGGTGGAGACACATTATTGTGAACGAGTGCCTTGCATCCTGGTTTGGAGCAAACGGTGCACTTATGTGCTCGGCCATATTTGCATGACTGGTTTTGCAAGGTGCATGGTGACTGCTGATGTTTGTTCCACAAGCGACACACTTCGTTGCCACGCTGAGAATTGCCAGGGGAGGGTGTTTTCACTGTTCTTTGAAGACAGCTGCTTTTGATGTGACCAGGAGAATGGCAGTGGTAACACAAGGTTTCTTGCGGCGCCCATCGGGGACAGGAGGATTTGGGGTAATATTGAGAGCGTTGGGTGGGTCGAGCGGTGGTTTGTTGGTGTTACTGTGACCTCCTCCAGGGCTGAAGGAACGCTCGATTCGCTTTGCAGCTTCAATGATTTCTGACAGATCTTTGTATTCCTCAGCTTTAAGCACTAAATGTTTTTGGACGTCGGTTTTCGTCTTGGATATAAACTGTGACATGATGAACTGTGGTGAATTGCTTTCGACGGCTTCTCCGAGCTTGGATAATCGGTGTAAATTGTTCTTGAAGCGATAGGCGAAGCAATCAATCGATTCCGTGGCTCGCTGCTTCATAGTAGAAAATTCTGAAGCCAACCGACGGCGCTGAACTTCTGGCAGTTCCGCGAATGAATGTTTTTAAGGCTTGTTTCAAGCTGTCAAGCTTCTGCTGGGCTGTAGTTTCGTCGGTGAATTTTGATTTCTCCATGGACAAGACTGAATTTGGCCATTCGCCAATACACGACTGTTGAAGCAGAGCAAGTTTTGTTGCGGCTGGTAAATGGGCCGTTTGTACATCAAATGTTTCCAGAAATTCGTTAATATCGTCGTGACTGGAGTGGTCGTACCTGAATTTTGGAAGCTGCAGGGCGGCCATTCGTAGAGAAGTGTTAGAAGTTGAAGTTGCTGGACCGGCCGCTGGGGTCCCGCCATGTGCGATTAGCGCTTCGGTAAGTTGAGCGATTTGAGCATTTGTTGCCTTTTGTGCATCGGCCTGTTGCTTAACGATCGCCGTGAGACCTGCTACGATACCTTGGAGTTCTTCTACAGAGGACATGCCGGGGTTTTGGATCCTCCACCAGATTGTAGAGGGGAGAATATAGTCAAAATACGACTACTAGTCTTGCAACAAACACAACGTGGTTCTTGCTTTATTCCGAATCTACACGTGATAGCCGCACGTTCCATATATGGGCAACACTATGATTACAACAATAAAAAACGGCTACAGCAATCCCCGGGCATTTGACTCGCCTTAAGCTCCGTACAGTGGGGAATTTGACCTAAACTGAGGCCCGCCCAGTGGGGCATTTAACTTTTGTGTCAAAACGTCTGTCAGCGGTCGGAAGCAAAAGGATTTCACAATTCTTTGATTCAGCACGTGAGCCGCGGTTAAGGGTCATTGCTCTTGTCTATTCCACGTGGGTTTTTCTGTTGTTATATTTTGTATAGCTGTGGCGTGGAATACGCGACCACAGAGTAAACAAAAAAATTCATAGTGGCTGAAAATTTGACAGAACTTGTTACCAAAGTTAAGCGATTCTGTTTATATTCGTTTATTTCATGAGTGCATGGCGTAACAGAATGCTGCATGCCTCGAGTGATCTCGCAGATTTAAATCTTCTCTTTCTTCTCTTTGTTTTGGCGATCGTCTTTGTATACATATATTATTCATTGAATTAGTGAGCCGCGGTTAAGGGTCATTGCTCTTGTCTATTCCACGTGGGTTTTTCTGTTGTTATATTTTGTATAGCTGTGGCGTGGAATACGCGACCACAGAGTAAACAAAAAAATTCATAGTGGCTGAAAATTTGACAGAACTTGTTACCAAAGTTAAGCGATTCTGTTTATATTCGTTTATTTCATGAGTGCATGGCGTGACAGAATGCTGCATGCCTCGAGTGATCTCGCAGATTTAAAGCTTCTCTTTCTTCTCTTTGTTTTGGCGATCGTCTTTGTATACATATATTATTCATTGAATTAGTGAGCCGCGGTTAAGGGTCATTGCTCTTGTCTATTCCACGTGGGTTTTTCTGTTGTTATATTTTGTATAGCTGTGGCGTGGAATACGCGACCACAGAGTAAACAAAAAAATTCATAGTGGCTGAAAATTTGACAGAACTTGTTACCAAAGTTAAGCGATTCTGTTTATATTCGTTTATTTCATGAGTGCATGGCGTGACAGAATGCTGCATGCCTCGAGTGATCTCGCAGATTTAAAGCTTCTCTTTCTTCTCTTTGTTTTGGCGATCGTCTTTGTATACATATATTATTCATTGAATTAGTTTTTATTTTCATAAGTAAATTGATGCCGTAAAACAACCACGATTTTTCTGTTCTGGTTGATTGTGAAACCGTTGCCTTCAATTTGAAGAAAGCTTGAACATATTTATGAGTTATTTTAATATTGCAGGTAAAAAAATATTAAAGAGCTTGTAACAATGTTTAATAATAAGTCACTGACTGATTTTAAAAGCGTAGAATATTACAAGTGAAGACATGCAACGTTTATATTCATTGAATTTTATTCGCATCAGGAAAAGAAAAACTTGTCTTCAATTCAGATCCGAGTGAGGATCGATGTTTAATCTAGACAAATAATCTCGAAAAATGGAAGCTGAACAAGCACTACCCCGAGTTTGGGTGATAATAACCTGAGGTTGAGATCGTCACTGAAGACGGAACGGAGGTCGATGAGGATGTCTTTGGGGAGCTTACACCATCCACCATATTTATCATAAAAGACAAAGTTGCCACTCCTGAAGACACAAGGGATGAAGACATTGAAACTATTCAGAGAGGTATGTTAACTAACTTACATTCTTTTCTTTTCTTTCAACTATGTATTAAACATTTCCAAAATGCATATGTCTGTTTAAAAACTATGTATCTTTCGCATGAAACCTTGAATAAACTAGTTTAAGGTGTACTATATTAAGGTTTAAAGGTAGATAAAAATCCAGCAATGCTAGCACGATTGTATTCGACCTGCATGACCAATAAATGCGGTGTCTAAATTAATATATGAGTGTAGATCTTCAAAAAGTATGTGGTTTCGATGGCAAATAAATAAACTCAATAAATAAACTAACAAAGTAAACTACGCACGTAGCTGGTACTTCACTGAAAAAATTTAGATGGGAAAAAAATAACATTCTTGTTAGTTTAATCAGGAGTTGTTGCATCTTTAGGACAACTAGCTTCCACCCCAAAACACTTAAAGCGCCCAAGAACCTGAGTAAAAGCACAGTGCGTGCGAACTCGAAGATCTATAGGTTCAACAATGACAAAGCAAAACGAAACGCCTGGCAAAAAGCCGTCAATGAAGCAGCCTTTGAGTTGGCAAAAGAAGAACCAGACCTTCTTTACAACAGAGCCGGGTTAAAAACTAAAGCAGAGGCAGAGGCACGTAAAACCTATATCTTTAAGAAGAAAACAGTATCAAGCAGCGTTCACATTCCAGAAGATGGTGAGCCAAAGCCAAAAAGATCAAAGATCAGGTAGGATGAGAGAAAAGATCAAATTTCTTCTGTTTCCATCCAGTTAGAGTTGATAACAAAGCAAATATTATCAAATCAGCAGTTGTGCAGCAAGGCTACAACCGTTAAGGACTACGGGGGGTGACAACTCTAACAAACGCTGTTTCGGGACAAAGCCAAAATTGTTCCGGGAATCTGGAGATTTCTGCGGGAATCGGGACACTTGGAAATTTTTCCGGGAAACGCGCTATAATTCCGGGACATTGCAGAAAAAAATCGGGACATCGAAGGAAATTTTATTTGACGTTTCCCAAAATTCGGGAGGATGATCCAAATTTCCGGGACGACTTGAATTTTAATGCACCAAGTATTGCTCGAACAGCGTTTGTTAGAGATTGTCACAACCACGTAAGGACTGATGCGCTTTGCCCCCCTGGTGCAAAACTCCAAGGGGAAATAAGGCAACTGTTTAAGGAAAAAAGGAGGATGGAAACGCAGCTGAAATTGTTTATCACCAAACGAAGGGGAAAGGGAAATTTCTTGAGTAGTCAGAAACGGAATAAGACTTCCTTGCCACCTCCCACAAAGTTGTAGCAGCTTTCAACAATGGATATAACAAAGCTTTTAGGAGCCCTATGATTTCTCTTTTT
>JAHPZR010003647.1:22500-24648 GCA_019787425.1 Platygyra sinensis | reverse complement strand
AAACGGTTCGGTGGATTATGCGGAGTGCGGAGTGGGGAGTGTGGGAAATGCAGAGTGTGGAAAATGGACATTGTTGAAAATGAGAAGTGTGGAAAATGCGTGGAAAATGCGTAGAGAATTTCAATTTTTCATTTTAATTTCCATTCCCATGCGGAAAAACAGTCTCAAGCATGTTAAGGCATGGCTCATATCCAGTACAGACCACCGGAGAGATAAAACGGTTTCCGATCAGAAGCAACGCTGTCTTTATCCCTAAGGGAGCTAAAAACTTGCCACAAACAAAATTTGGTATCCTTAAACTCCTTGAGGTATGTTTATGGTTGTCACGTCACTTGTGACGTCACAGGCCTGCTCAAGTTGAATTCTAAAATGGGCCAAGGATAGTGAGCTATCACGAAAAACTAACCATAAGAAATTTTTAACCGCTTTCTAAGGCAACTATTTCTGAATGGATGAACTCCTTAATTATTTAAGGCTATATATGGAAAGACAAAAGGTCACGTGACCTCTTTTAGGTCATAACTTCTAAACTGATTATTTTAGTCAACCATTCAGGACAGATTCCTGTAGGGGCCATTAGCACAATTGTAAAAACACTAAATTTGATAACAATTGTGTGTCATCTCAGCGGCCCATTTTCAGTTGTTTGTCCAAAAAATAAAACAATTAATTATTGTCACGTGACCCATTTTATTAGCTTTAATTGGTCTTACAATATCAAGGTCGTCGAGATTGGTTACGCTGCCAATTCTGCACAGCTTATACCAAATCCTGGCAGAGTTATAACTGTTTTGCTAATTTTATGCAAATCAGGCTTGAGCCATGCCTTAACATGCTTGAGAGTGAGGAAAGACAACTGGAATGTTAACAAACTTTTACAAAAAGTCTATGCTGTACACTTACGTCCCTGTGTACCACACGCCGATCCACGTACGTGTGGTGTAACCTACGTATGATAGCTGACGAAATTTTTTATTAGATATGTCACCACATCCGTAGCGATTACACCATCCCGTTTTTAACTTTTTTTTTCGATTTAGCCATGAAAATGGCAGGATGCATCACGTTTTCAAAGACTATAGATCGATTATTTCACAATAACGCTTAGCCTGAATTTCAGCCGTCTCCTCCTCTCGCTAAGTCTCGGGAGAGAGACGTCTGAAAGCACTGGGCGATAATGCTGTCCGGTGACGTCACGAGTGAAATGTGGTAATTTATGAAATTTCACACGCGAAAAAACGAGTCTAGACAAAACCGTTAAGTTTTGGTGACGTCAATCATCTCCGCCTCCTTATCGACCGTATGCAAAATTTACAAAAAAAGTCTTAAACTTTGCAGCGGTCCACTCGTAAAAATTATCATTTTACTTTCAGTATGCTCGGTTAGCTCACTAAATACACTGGGATTAGATATTCCTTGAAATTTGTAACTGAAGACGGGCGGATTGTTAAGTGGGTTTCCCAACGGCCATTCGCATGCATGAATGACCCCGAGTCGGAGAGCAAGCAAATCTACAACGCGAAGATCTAAATTATTTCTTTACGTATTCGTGGAGCTACTGTCTGAGCAAAACTTCAAATGAAACTTATAATTTTGTGGTAAAAGGTTATAAGTTTCATAGGTTTAAGTATATGTTCAGCCCGTAGCCCCAAGAAAATACCTGCGGAATAATTTGTTTGCTCGCGTGCAATTTGCTTGCTCTGGGGTCATTCATGCATGAGAATGGCCGTTGAAAAACCCAACAAACGTCTTCATTTATGGATTTCAAGGAGTGTTTAATGCCAATGTATTTAGTGTGCTAGCCGTACATATCGAAAGAAAAATGATAATTTTTACGAGTGAACTGCTGCAAGTTTTCAGACTTTTTTTCAGGTAAATTTTGCATACGGCTATACTTTCGTTAGGAAAATGGTTGTGCTGCTTTGAAAGTTCAATCGCTACTGACTAGTGGAACCGATGATGACTATGATATATTAAGGACTTCCCATATCCCGTAGGCAAGTTTACGAATACATCGCTTCCGCTAAGAAATTCTGCAGCTGCCTTTTCCTGTTGCAGATTGAGGTTTTGAACTCCAAATGCCGAGCATACACCAGAAACAGCTTCAACTCTTGTGGCGTTAGCTCGCGATTTTTATCTGCCATCTTC
>JAHPZR010003647.1:0-17500 GCA_019787425.1 Platygyra sinensis | reverse complement strand
GACTCACCACTATCCTAATTACGCTAGCCTTGGTCCTGAAGTACAACAAGCAAGTGTCACAGCATGAAAAGACAGCTTTACTGCGGTGTAAAGCTAGCGTAAAGCTGTCGTAAATTTGTAATTTAAACAGCTTTACGCGCCCTTTACATTTTTTAAAGCTGAAGTTTACACTAACTTTACGCCTATGTTTAAAGTTAAATTAAAGAGACTAAAACTTTTAAGCCAACTTTACGTTTGGCTTAAATTCCTTCGATCTCAGATTTACGCCAAATCCTGTACTTGCTGTAAAGTTGGTCAAAGCCAGATTTATGCTCCTTTAAGCGGGATTAAGGTATAGATATACTTAACGTCAAATACTTACTATTGGCCTGAAGATTGCTTAAAGATGTAATTCATTCGAATTTACATTCTATAAGCGAGTTTTATTTTGAAAAGGCCTTGTGTGTACAATAATATTATTATTGGAGCATCACAATGGCGGATCTACTGGATATACATCAAATTTTGTTGAAGGTTGGGCACTCTGCTGTGGGCTTCCGGCGTCGCTGTGGGCTGCAGGTCGTTCATCATATGCGCATATGCATTTCGTCGCAAGTCGTTTCAAAACACATTTGAAATCAATTTCGTTTCAAAAAATAACCTCGAGGAAAAATCAAATTAGTAAAAAGCGTCAGAGGTTATCGAACAAACTTTTCTGTGGTGTTCTAATTATTAGTCACTTGAGTTTCTCTCGACTTCGCGATTCGTTGCGCTCGTTTAACACAACTTCGTGCCGGCCTGGTTTTATGAAAGTCGACTTGCGGCAAGGCAAGTTGTCGAAAGGCAGTTAAATCATAACATGACCTTTCAGGTTCTTGTACAGAAATTTACGTTCCTTTGCGTAAAGTTTGAAATTCTTGTAACAAAGGGATCGCCGGCATACTCAAGAGTACGACAGATGGGTGGCATACTTAACGAAAATCCACGAACGATCATGAACGGAGCTTATTCCTGTATTTTCGATATGAATATTTCAGGTGTGCGCCACGTATTGTCTGCGTCTTAAATACTCTATGATTCTACTGCGTCACAATCACATATTCGAGTCTAGAATACTCTAGAATATTTTGGCTTGCTAGAACAGTTAACTGGCTCAATAATATTTGTGTTAAATTTGAGACAAAAAGGAAAACATTTGGACTAGCCTGTGTCCCCCTAAATGCTTTTCGCACTTGCTTTTTTTAGTTTTTAATGAATTTGTCGCACTCGAAACCCCACCTCGGTTTTAGGAAGCTAGTGACACTGTAAAAGAGGTGATACAAATCTCACTTTTAAAGAGAGGAATGCCTCACCCCATCCCCATCCAACTCATAGACTGCATTTCTCAAACAAATGCGCAATTGAGCGTTAAAGTTAAACCAAAAAAGATTATTCATTAAAGAGGAAACGAAGGACTGCATTAAGTCCAATGGCGTTCAATTAATGCAATACCTATGTTATAAGAAGAAAAGAAAAGCGTGAAGTTATTCGACAGCTTTACTCTTTGACGTTCAGTCACGTAAATGTCGTGAATAAAACCCTTACATATCTTTAAAAATTACATTCGTGGCAAAAACTTGGTCGACAACCTTGACGCAAACGCAAAATGACATTTACCTGCACTACGTGAATGCAGCTTTACAAAAACTTTAAGAAGATTAAATTCATGGCGTAAAGTTGACCAATAATCTTTACACTATCTTTATATTACATTTAAGCGCGGGGGCGTAAATTTAACCTTTATAAATCTTTAAAGAAATTTAATTCATGTCGTAAAGCTGGTAAAAAACCTTTACATCAACTTTACATTACCTTTACGAGTGGAAGCGTAAATGTAACATTTATAAACCTTTAAGGTGATTTAAATCACAGCGTAAAGTTGGTCAAAGAACTTTAAGCAGATTTAAGTCATCTTTTATTTTTCGTAAATCTCTGTTTTCATGCTGTGTGTGAAGCGACATTTTCGAACTTAGTATCTTTTCTTTCTTCGATTAGTGATTCTAGCCTATTTGACTAAAAGCTCTGAGGCGCACACCGAAACCTGAAAGCTAAGTTTGATTTGGATTTCTTCTTGAGTGTGGTTTTGCAGCTCATCTGTTTTCTTCATTGAAATAATGTGATATGCGCGATACGAAGTTTAGCAACACGTTTTGGAAAACGCGAATTTCTAGCTGGTCGTGTATAATTTGCTGAACGTTCGATGTTAGGACTATTGCTGTAATCTTTTACTTAAAATTCACTCTCCAGGCATGTTGCTAGCCGATCAATTCAATTTACTTTCCTAATGTTCCGGCATGGATCACAAAGAATCTAACTGATGGTAGCCTTGGTCTCGAAGTAAAAAAAGTGAGTCGAGCAACATTTCTTTCTTTCTTTCTTTCTTTCTTTCTTCGGTTATTAATGTTATGATAAATTAAATGTTAGGAGATCTCGGAAAAAAACCGAGTCCCAGATGGGATTTGAACCCACGACCCTCCGTGATCTAGTCGGATGCTCTAACCACTGAGCTACTGGAGACTCTATGATGAGCAAGGGTCAATTTGTAAGTCTCGACTGGAACCGCATCGCGCGGTTACACAGCCAAGTAATGACTGGCTCACATTAACTCACTAACAGCATCACGCTGTCACATTAAAGCATATCAAGATGCAGCCAACCAACCTCCAAAGTGAGTATATTAAAGATGAAACAACAACTACAGGATAAATTAAATGTTAGGAGATCTCGGAAAAAAACCGAGTCCCAGATGGGATTTGAACCCACGACCCTCCGTGATCTAGTCGGATGCTCTAACCACTGAGCTACTGGAGACTCTATGGTGAGCAAGGGTCAATTTGTGGGTCTCGACTGGAACCGCATCGCGCGGTTACACAGCCAAGTAATGACTGGCTCACATTAACTCACTAACAGCATCACGCTGTCACATTAAAGCATATCAAGATGCAGCCAACCAACCTCCAAAGTGAGTATATTAAAGATGAAACAACAACTACAGGATAAATTAAATGTTAGGAGATCTCGGAAAAAAACCGAGTCCCAGATGGGATTTGAACCCACGACCCTCCGTGATCTAGTCGGATGCTCTAACCACTGAGCTACTGGAGACTCTATGGTGAGCAAGGGTCAATTTGTGGGTCTCGACTGGAACCGCATCGCGCGGTTACACAGCCAAGTAATGACTGGCTCACATTAACGCACTAACAGCATCATGCTGTCACATTAAAGCATATCAAGATGCAGCCAACCAACCTCCAAAGTGAGTATATTAAAGATGAAACAACAACTACACAGTAGCTCAGTGGTTAGAGCATCCGACTAGATCACGGAGGGTCGTGGGTTCAAATCCCATCTGGGACTCGGTTTTTTTCCGATATCTCCTAACATTTAATTTATCATGTAGTTGTTGTTTCATCTTTAATATACTCACTTTGGAGGTTGGTTGGCTGCATCTTGATATGCTAACCTTTCTATTTGTGTTTGGATGTTTATCAGGCCCCAGTTGTTCAAAGACTGGATAGCGCTATCCACAGGATAAATCTCTATCCAGTGGATAGTGTGGTTTGTTTTGTCAATACTTATCCACTGGATAGTGATTTATCCGGTGGATAGCCTTATCCAGCCTTTGAACAACTGGGGCCAGGTATTTAAAACCTTACTGTGGTGAAGTGACTAGGAGAGTTTCTTTTGCCTCTTGGATGCGATGCGGAGTAAACTTTACCTTTTTTGTATTAATATATTATATTGTAAAATTCAATTTGTATTTTGGTATTAGTACTGCGGTTCATTACCAGAAATCGCGGACATTTCGAGCCCGCTAAAAATTGTCAGCGGTATATCATGTTACACACTAGAACAATAAAATCTGATATGGCGGCGCTTATCGCTCTGTCCGAAAGGAAGCGTGTTTCTTACGATGTGCTTCACAGGTTAAGCACTGTTGATATATTGTATGCCGAGAATAGGAAAAAGAAAAGATCTTCCTTGGATTCTTGATCCGTTGTCCTTGCTTATTTTGAACCATTGACCAGGAATCCAAAAATTAAGAAGGTCAATGTAGTTCAACTCATTTCCTCTCTCGTCTTTGATTCCAACAAGCTCATGCCATTTCTTCAGAATTGGATATGGGATGTATATTGACAGAGCAATTTCAGCTTGTCTACTGTGCTGCTGATGTATATAAGACAACGGGGAATCAGTGACTTGAAGCTTAAAATCAAGGGCTTTCTTTTTGAAATCGAGCAAAACATGAGACATTCTCAGTGCCGGAATTCAATAAGTGAATTAAGTCTTCCCATATATTACCATTCGTAATTTCGCGCGATTTTTCGCATTTTTGAGCCTGTAGATACTTAGACAGCGGTAGAACATGTGAAACTGCCAGGAGGCTAAGCTGAAGTAAATATGGTGGTTTTTTGCGCGATGGAAAGTGGTTGTTCTTCGCGTTTCTTCGCATCCTGCAGGACATTCGTACCCTCAGAGAAGGCTATAACCATTCGTGATGAAGCACTTTTTTGGTGTTGCTGGGCGGCCTTCTGTTTTATCATGAAAGGATTTATTTTACTTGCTTAAAACGACCGTAATTTGAGGAAAATTTTGAGGGGTCGGCACCGATGGAAGCTTGAAACACACGGGCAGCACAGAGCTTTGAAGTCAAGGTAAGTGGAGGTATTTTGATGAAACTAGTAAGCAAGTACAACCATAAATCCTTGTTATTTTGATGCTATTTGGCGGCCCGAAGAATGAGCGAAACAGTAAAAAAACCTTCGCTTTGTAGAGCAGTTGCATATTATTTATCAGCGAAAGGTCGGCACATCGAAATTAATTTATTTAAGCTAGCGAAAATTGAGATTTTGTTTCAGATCCCATACATTTCTTTATAGCATCGGGACGCCATTTTTTAAGTTCCATTTGATTGACGTGCGGTTTTCGTGACGCAATAAGACTCGGATTTCTGGTAATGTGTAGATGAAAGTGAAGAGTGATCATCGCAGTAAATTTTCCAATTTAAGCAATCGGAAAGAGGAAGCCTGAGAAAATCAGGGCTTCAACAGGATTTGAACCCGTGACCTCCGCGAAACCGGCGCCATACACATCATTACAACTTCGAATGATAAAAGGCGCTCTCACGTTGATACTCTCGTTTCCGAAAGCATGGTTTCTTTCGGTTCGGTGGATTACGCGGAGTGCGGAGTGCGGAATGTGGAAAATGAGGAGTGTGGAAAATGAGGATTGTGGAAAATGAGGAGTGTGGAAAATGAGGACTGTAGAAAATGAGGAGTGTGGAAAATGAGGAGTGTGGAAAGTTTTTTTCATTAATAATCTTTAAAGGGCATTGTCACGCAATTTGGCAAAACTAGAAGGTGTCTTTGCATCAATTGAATCTCTAAACTAATGATCTAGGTTTGTTATTTAAGTCTATTTGAAGGTACTGAAACTGTTTCCTGTCGCCAGTAGCTACGGATGGCATGGATGGGATGGAAATGGATTGAAACTCGAAAAAATTGGCTAATTTTTCGAGTTTTGATGCTACTTGTTCCAAAAATCCTAAAGGGAGTTATTATGGTTAGCCCTCTCTGATAAAATTCATTTGATATCTTAGTCGTAGATTTACAGAAGCATTTTGTTTATGATTAAAGCCCCAAAGTAGGGATTCTAGCACAGAAGTGACCTAAAACAGCAAACTCCTCGTGACTCTACCCCTTTCATTCCTTTATATTCTCATTGAAAGGGTGTTTTATAATATCGTGACACATGTGTTTAAATTAACAAAAATCCATAGCATAACATAGCATAGCATTATCCTTACATTTACATGGCTAAATCGAACAATATTTTTGGTAGCTTTAGAGAACACTAACATATAGATAAATAAAAGATGGAAATCAATGCATTATTGTGAATTCACGATATTAACAATATTCTTTAAAAACTGGATGATTCCTTACATTTTCATGGCCAAATCGAAAAATATATTTTGGTAGCTTTAAAGAACACTAATGAATAGATAACAGATAGAAATCAATGCGCTTAGAATTATTGTGAGTACATGATATTAACAATTGATCTATAGTCTTTAAAAACGGGATGCATTCTTACATTTTTATGGCTTCATCGAAAAGTAGTTTTTTGTAGCTCTAAAGAATAGTAACGAATAGGTGAATGAAAGATTGAAATCATTGCGCTTAGCATTATTTAGCCTGAATTTCAGCCGTCTCCTCCTCTCGCAAAGTCTCGGGAGAGAGACGTCTGAAGGCACTGGGCGATAATGCTGTCCAGTGACGTCACTACCCGAAAACCTGGTAGTGGTTCTGATTGGTTGCCGTGTTAATTTATTTGCCCGACGCGAATAATTTGAATAATTCTATTGTCAAACTTCGCGCGTTCACTGAAGATGGCAGATAAAAATCGCGAGCTAACGCCACAAGAGTTGAAGCTGTTTCTGGTGTATGCTCGGCATTTGGAGTTCAAAACCTCAATCTGCAACAGGAAAAGGCAGCTGCAGAATTTCTTAGCGGAAGCGATGTATTCGTAAACTTGCCTACGGGATATGGGAAGTCCTTAATATATCATAGTCATCATCGGTTCCACTAGTCAGTAGCGATTGAACTTTCAAAGCAGCACAACCATTTTCCTAACGAAAGTATAGCCGTATGCAAAATTTACCTGAAAAAAAGTCTGAAAACTTGCAGCAGTTCACTCGTAAAAATTATCATTTTTCTTTCGATATGTACGGCTAGCACACTAAATACATTGGCATTAAACACTCCTTGAAATCCATACATGAAGACGTTTGTTGGGTATTTCAACGGCCAGTCTCATGCATGAATGACCCCAGAGCAAACAAATTGCACGCGAGCAAACAAATTATTCCGCAGGTATTTTCTTGGGGCTACGGGCTGAACATATACTTAAACCTATGAAACTTATAACCTTTTACCACAAAATTATAAGTTTCATTTGAAGTTTTGCTCAGACAGTAGCTCCACGAATACGTAAAGAAATAATTTAGATCTTCGCGTTGTAGATTTGCTTGCTCTCCGACTCGGGGTCATTCATGCATGCGAATGGCCGTTGGGAAACCCACTTAACAATCCGCCCGTCTTCAGTTACAAATTTCAAGGAATATCTAATCCCAGTGTATTTAGTGAGCTAACCGAGCATACTGAAAGTAAAATGATAATTTTTACGAGTGGACCGCTGCAAAGTTTAAGACTTTTTTTGTAAATTTTGCATACGGTCGATAAGGAGGCGGAGATGATTGACGTCACCAAAACTTAACGGTTTTGTCTAGACTCGTTTTTTCGCGTGTGAAATTTCATAAATTACCACATTTCACTCGTGACGTCACCGGACAGCATTATCGCCCAGTGCTTTCAGACGTCTCTCTCCCGAGACTTAGCGAGAGGAGGAGACGGCTGAAATTCAGGCTAAGCGTTATTGTGAAATAATCGATCTATAGTCTTTGAAAACGTGATGCATCCTGCCATTTTCATGGCTAAATCGAAAAAAAAAGTTAAAAACGGGATGGTGTAATCGCTACGGATGTGGTGACATATCTAATAAAAAATTTCGTCAGCTATCATACGTAGGTTACACCACACGTACGTGGATCGGCGTGTGGTACACAGGGACGTAAGTGTACAGCATAGACTTTTTGTAAAAGTTTGTTAACATTCCAGTTGTCTTTCCTCACTCTCAAGCATGTTAAGGCATGGCTCAAGCCTGATTTGCATAAAATTAGCAAAACAGTTATAACTCTGCCAGGATTTGGTATAAGCTGTGCAGAATTGGCAGCGTAACCAATCTCGACGACCTTGATATTGTAAGACCAATTAAAGCTAATAAAATGGGTCACGTGACAATAATTAATTGTTTTATTTTTTGGACAAACAACTGAAAATGGGCCGCTGAGATGACACACAATTGTTATCAAATTTAGTGTTTTTACAATTGTGCTAATGGCCCCTACAGGAATCTGTCCTGAATGGTTGACTAAAATAATCAGTTTAGAAGTTATGACCTAAAAGAGGTCACGTGACCTTTTGTCTTTCCATATATAGCCTTAAATAATTAAGGAGTTCATCCATTCAGAAATAGTTGCCTTAGAAAGCGGTTAAAAATTTCTTATGGTTAGTTTTTCGTGATAGCTCACTATCCTTGGCCCATTTTAGAATTCAACTTGAGCAGGCCTGTGACGTCACAAGTGACGTGACAACCATAAACATACCTCAAGGAGTTTAAGGATACCAAATTTTGTTTGTGGCAAGTTTTTAGCTCCCTTAGGGATAAAGACAGCGTTGCTTCTGATCGGAAACCGTTTTATCTCTCCGGTGGTCTGTACTGGATATGAGCCATGCCTTAACATGCTTGAGACTGTTTTTCCGCATGGGAATGGAAATTAAAATGAAAAATTGAAATTCTCTACGCATTTTCCACGCATTTTCCACACTTCTCATTTTCAACAATGTCCATTTTCCACACTCTGCATTTCCCACACTCCCCACTCCGCACTCCGCATAATCCACCGAACCGTTTCTTTTGCGGATTCGCCGTTCAAATTTCAGTTGCTTCCTCCATCGCGCTTTTTAGATCCCTTAGTCTTGCCCTTTGGCACCGTGAAGTTATTGCATCCAGTGCGTCCAAAACAGCGAGTGTAGCGGCGGAACAGACATTTTTGTTGATATTTCCCGCCAGAAACAGCATTTGAGACTCTCTTTGCGGGATGATTTGTAAATGCGAGCTCTATTGTCTAAGCAAGAGGAGCCATCACGTCATCGATCAACAGGTAATTACTTTAACACGTTTTGAGATCAAATCTCCCTTACCCGGCAAATTGCCCCAAAGTGGATTTTGCTTTATTTCTCAGAACTAGAATTTCAACGAGTGATCGAGAGGCACACGTTTCCAGTTCGTTTACAGCGAGTTTTCATCCCTCTTCGCTAACATTTGGCGAGAACGTTGCCCGATAATGTGGCAAAAAAACGGTGTCGGGAAATTTTTCTTTTTGGCCTCTTTGGAAGGTAATGAGAGTTTAAGCAAAGGTAATGCGTGTTTTCTAAATGATTAAAGTTTAACAGCGTATCAAAAACAAACCATACACGTAATAAAAATTCCCCGACACGGTTTTTTAGTTCAAGGTGTAAAGAAAACGCAGCGATGTCGCTCACTTTCTCCCGTTAAATTCTCACTGGAAACGAACTCAATTTGTGAAACTACATACTTTTGGGAAATGATCGCTATTTAGGAAAGGGTTTTATTTCTTGCCTTAAATCAAGTAATAACCGGAATCTGCAATTATTAAGCTTTCAGAAAATGTATACTTTATATGGGGTTTTATGAAGCGTTAGACTGTGAAACAGCGACTACGCAAGGTTGTCATTTGGGGTATACTGATACCTTAGGCAAAATTTAACGGCAGCGACAACGAGTACATGTTACAGGCTATGTAAGAGTGGGTTACAATTCTTTGTTCATTTTTTCGCCGTTGTTTACAGAAGGTCTCAAAACAACATCTTCAAATAGCCACGTTCTGCATATTGGAGAGAAAGTGTCTTACATATACTGTTTGGGATAATTCTCACAGTAAAGACAAACTGAATGAATCTGAATTCTCGCGAGATTCTTAGGTTGAATATTAAGTCGTCTTTTAATCTAGTACATTGTTCTCGTTAGATTCTCGTTGCTTGCTTAAACTGCTTTTTGCAA
This sequence comes from Platygyra sinensis, assembly GCA_019787425.1. Lineage (NCBI taxonomy): Eukaryota > Metazoa > Cnidaria > Anthozoa > Scleractinia > Merulinidae > Platygyra > Platygyra sinensis. The sequence goes on along the minus strand of JAHPZR010003647.1, from coordinate 7,777 downwards.
CTTGGGAAGCGAGCGTCTACCTGCACTTTCGACAATCTGTTTGTTCGGTTGCGTACCTTATGTTGAGGTGTTTGTTTGTGGTTTGTCGTTTGCCTAAACATTTCTCTGTCGTTCATTTATTTGTTATTGTTTGTGCAGGGGACATCCGCCTCTAAATTTAAACTCCTATTTAAGTTTCGACATGTATTAAAACGTACTGAGAGACGAATTGGAGCTCCCTTGCTTGTAATCAAAGTATCAAAGAAGACATCCCCACAGCGCCCGTTGGAAGTCTTCCTTTACTTTGAAACGAAACGAAACGAAACAACATACTATACATGTAAACAGATCTTTAACGAAAACATCCACGCAACGCGCGAGTAATATCAGCGGAGGAACTGGGTAGAGTGTCTAAAAATAACTTAAGAGGGATCACCTTAGTTAGAGGACCTATTTGAGGGATTCACTCTCTCACGTTGGTAAATCACTTGCCCATATATATTGAAAACAGTTATTGGCGCAACATACTAAGAGTCTCCTCGATGTTTTCCAAACTTCCGCGATCCTGCTCGGGCACGCTTGGCAGAATTCTGGGATCCTGCTTGAGCACCCTCTATAGAATTCTATTATGATCCCGCTTGGCTACGCTAGAAGAAAACCAAATATAGTGAGATTTTAATAGTCTGATAGAGTGATCAGTGTAAAATAAAATAAACGAGACCTAGCTTTCTAAGGGTAGACTAACAATCTTATCTACCTAGTTTTCGAACATATCAAATCCACAACCTGCAATATTTTATGAAACAGCGGATTTTTAATGTTGTGGGTAACCCTGCTATCGACTAGCATAAACAACAACAACCACCTTTATTTAAGAAATAGAAAACATGTACCGTGTTTCTATCGAGTTATACAAACACGAGTGGAAGTTTGGGAGAACGAGAAATGCTGTGGGAACACGAGCCGCAGGCGAGTGTTTCCACAGCTTTTTCGAGTTCTCCCAAACTTTCACGAGTGTTCGTATAACTCGATACAAACACGATGTACATGTTTTCTATTTCTTTTAGAAAACACCACGACGAGAAAAAGGAAAACAACTTTTTAACTTTGATTATCGAAATGTAAATTCTCTTTGCTCGCGCCATCACTACGTCAACAAGCGCGCGCTAGTTCTGTGTCTCCATCGAGTTATACAAACACAATTTTCAACCAATCAGCGCGCGTGCTTTCTTAGGACTGTTTTCTAATTAAGAAATAGAAAACATGTACCGTGTTTCTATCGAGTTATAGAAACGCGAGTGGAAGTTTGGGAGAACGAGAAATGCTGTGAGAACACGAGCCGCTGGCTAGTGTTTCCACAGCTTTTTCGAGTTCTCCCAAACTTTCACGAGTGTTTGCACGACTCAATAGAGACACGGAGTACATGTTTCCTATTTCTTTTAGAAAACACCACGACGAGAAAAAGGAAAACAACTTGTTAACTTTGATTATCAAAATGTAAATTCTCTTTGCTCGCGCCATCACTACGTCAACAGCGCGCGCTAGTTCTGTGTCTCCATCGAGTTATACAAACACGATTTTTAACCAATCAGCGCGCTTGCTTTCCTAGGACTGTTTTTTAATATGAATTATTTCATATATATTACACATCATTTCACAGTACGGGAAGATATAAACTCAATAAATTGGCCTCGTTCCCAACGTGTGGCTACATAGCTCAGTTGGTAGAGCATCGCACCGGTTTCGCGTAGTTCACGGGTTCGAATCCCGTTAAAGCCCTGATTTTTTCAGGCTTCCTCTTTCCGATTTCCTAAAATTTGAAAATTAACTGCAATGATCACTCTTCACTTTCATCTACAACCGCAGTACTAATATGAATTATTTCATATATATTACACTGTTAATTCTCATTTTATCGCAAAAACATTGCTTCAATACAAAAAGTTTAGTGCTATAGTTTCGATCAAGTTGGGAATAAACGTGGCCATGAAATTTCTGTATTTATAAAGGAGCCTTAAATTGCATTCCTTGGTCTCTATCATATATATGTATAGCAGTTATCTGGCGAAATAAAAAGGGTATCCTTGGAAGCAAATAAAACACACCCGCGCGCACTCATTCAGAAAGAAGTTTAGACGACGGAAGATGAAATTATGAATCTGTCTGGTTAATTGTTTAGCTAGTTATCAGGAGGAACCTCCCCGTATAAAACTATTTTAGGTCTGCACAGGAAAAAAAAACCAACAAAGCTCTGCAGTCTCCTTGTTTTACATTACAACATGCAAGTTAAGCACATGGATTCTGAGAGAAGAGCCCAGAAGTTTCAACTAGCAAACTGCAACGGCCACTTTCTTCTAGATCTGTTTCCAACTACTGAAGTAGGTCCATTAACAAGGGGTTCTCGAGCTTTCAATGCATTCAGTCCAACTGTAATGTTTATAAATATTTGTTTTACCCAAGTTCAATAGTAGCCTGGAATTAATTACCTATACTTATGGATACTTTTCCCTTTACTAATAGTTGTATGTCCACCATAAATTCCATGAATATGCTACTATAATATTTAAATTTTGTGTAAATAAATCATGTACAGTAACCAATTTTAAATGTAGATACCTATTCTCAAATTACAAATGTAAATAATTTTCTCCTTTTACATATATTTATGACTATTTTATTTATTTACTTATTTATTAGTATATTTATTTATTGATTTATTTATTTTTATCTCCTAGAATAGTGTATACTGTTTTAAGAGTATTCCTATTAAAGCATTAAAGCATTGAAGCCACAGGCTTACCATCTCCTCTTCTTGATGTGGTCACTGGTAACCTGTTCACCACTTTCCTCAATATAATTATTTCCTTAGAATGCATATCGAGGGAGTTTTGATTGTAATTTCCCAGGTTCTCATCGAAGTGGGAACGCGGATCAAATTATCTAGCCACTTGTCAAGTGTGCTTACATGTGGTACTGTAGCAGTGCTTTTCACAGCTGGTCATGTGTTAATTTGGTACGATTAAATATAAAAAGTCTCGTATTAGGCGTAATCAACTGCAATTTAGAGCATATTAGGACATAATTACAATACACATTATACAGGCTGTAACTGGGAGAAAAAAGATATCTCAGACGACGCCTTTGAAAGCCATTTTCTTGCCCTTATCTGTTTATTTTCTAGATTCTCATAAGGTACATTATGCTCTCCTGTTCAAAATGGTAAATAAATTATAAGTTTAAGCGTTGATTTTCGTAAAGCTAAACACAGAAAATTACATCAGGATATCACTTGTATAGATTGCATTAATGTATAAACCAGGTTTCTAAGAAGTACTTCCCTGCATTTCATTTTCACTTCATGATGTGTGACATGGTTGTTATCTTCAAGACGATGTTTTTAAGTTGTCTTTTGGTTTTACTTGGAAGTATTTTGGTCGAAGGTACGAAACATTCTCTAGAATGATGGTATAAAAAAATATTTTCACTCGAGGTCTAGTTAATTGAATTTAAGAACGATTCAAGCTAATTTAAAAAGAAAAGAGGTTGGTAGAAATGTCGTTGTTAAAAAACAAAAAGTAGGTTTACTGAAGAGAAACAACCAGCTAGCAAACACGTTAGTTAATGCTGTGTTTAAGTTAAGAAAATCTCAAGTGTAGCCGTCAGTTTGTGTCAATTTAGTAAAGTTAGACAAAAGTGGCAACGCAAAAGGCGGAATTGATAATCAAGGATATATTGACCGTTGCAGTGTTGGTGTATCAATATTTATCCCTTTAAGGCAAATTGACTCGAGCGCTTTGATTACGATGTTATGCGGGCACTGAATTTTCGGGTGAATTCCCTCAAAAGAAACTGTTTAGGTTACCCGGTTTTAGCTGTTTTATCAACTCAATAGCGGAGGTGTCTGAATCAAGAAAGGATGGTATGTATCAACGCCCGCTGTCTGGTGCCACCTTTGTCCTGATTAAAGAAAAACACGCTAATGCTGTTAAACAGAACCAAAGCAGCAGGAAAAATATTTCATTCCATCACTTTGCCAAGTATTTTCTTGAAATACATATACTTTAGGGAATTCTGATTGTAATAGACTAGTTTCGACTTATTAAAATTTAGCCTAACACAATAGACCTCAGCACGAGGCTCTGGGAAATAAACCCTAAAACTCTACGTATTTATTCCCCTGAGCCTCGCACTGAGGTCAATTGTTTGGTGTCAAAATCGATCTATTCCTCACGGCAAAGTTCTGACCATACGCTAATGATTAAATCTTCTAGCCAAGTTGTCAAGTAACTTTCATGTGATGCTGTGGCTTTTCCAAGATGCGTTTGTATCAGTAACGCTTCCCTTTAACTTTATCTTAATTGAAACATAACAAAATCAAAGGCTCCCTGAGCCAACTCATGGATGAATAGCCCAATCCCAAGTTTACATTTGCCTCGGTGGCAAAACGTGTCTTTGTGCAAACTATTGGTATGGAAATATATGTCACCTGCACGGTTCGTTCGCATGAAAATCAAGTCATTTTCATGTGAAACGTTTTGCAGAAGCATTCGATCTGAAAAAGAAGCAAACGCCAACTCAGACGTGGAAGTAAAGTCTGCATATGTACCAAGCGGCCCGCCAGGCCAGCGCTTATGCCAGTTTCTGTAGTATGAAGCGACTATAAGTATTTCTAGAAGTATTTCTGCCACCCCCGGGATGGGATGCTGCTCCATCGCAGGGTTATCCCCAGCATTGAATTTGCCAGTACCTAGTTTATACGCCTGGGTGGATACTGAGGCATTGTGAGGGTGAAGTGTCTCGCCCAAGAACACAATACAATGTTCCCAGCCAGGGCTGGAACCCAGACTGCTCGAAATAGAAAAGAAATACAAAAATCAAAGAACACTTTGTTTACATAGACTGCTTAAAACTTTTAAAATGGATAATAATTAATTTTGATTGGAACTGGAGCGTTGTTTTAATTTAACTTGTATAAAGTGAAATCATTATATGAGAGTTCACCAAATTCACCAGTCAGTCCACAATTGACACCTAGTTACCCGGTTACCCGGTTTTACTGTTTTATCAGCACTGTAGCGGAGGTGTCTGAGTGGAGAAAGGCCGGTATGTCTCAACGCCCGCTGTCTGGTGCCACCTTTGTCCTAATTAAAGAAAAACACGCCAATGCTGTTAAACAGAACCAAAGGACCATGAAAAAAATTTCATTCCATCACATCAAGTAGTTCCCAAAAATTCGTATACTTTAGGAAATTTTGATTGTAATAAACCAATTTCGATTTATTAAAATTCAGTCTCACAATAGACCTATTTCTCATGGAAACGTTCTGATAATACGCCAATGATCAAATCTTCTAGTCAAGTTGCCAAGTTACTTTCATGTGATGCTGGGGCTTTTCCAAGATGGGTTTTTTCACAAGTAGCGGCACTTACGTTTTCCCTTAACTTTAAGTTTCATTGACTTACTGTAACTTAAACATAACATAAAATCGACGCGATTCCATTACATCCTGTGGAGGGTACGACTTGCAATGTAAGTTCTGGAAGATCAGGGGCACCAAACGAGAATATAGTTCAAAACCACTAAAACATAGCATTGTTGAAAGTATTTTGGTATTTAAACGGTAGATATAGGCATATTTTTATCCCCTAAAAATTTTTCATCTGTTCGGATTTCCTAGCTCAAAGTCTAGTGATCCGAAAATTACAGGGATCAAAACTTACCTTTTCGAAAATTTCAGCCAGAAAAAAGGCTCCCGAAAATTATGGGTGACCTTTTTAGGGTAAAAATCCGTTAAAAATAGGCAATTATACCATATTTTAGATGTTCGAAAATCTTAGGAGAAGCAGGCAAGCAAGAAATTTTACAAAAAATGTTCCGAAAATTCTAGATCTCAAATCGTCTTCCGAACAGATATATTTCCGAAAATTGTCGTTGGGTGCCCCTAGAAGATGTAATATCTTGGCTTGCGCGCCTTTGAAAGTTCAGCGATACCTCAGTTTCCCTTCTCCGTTTCATTTCTACTTTTTAAAGTACAAAAAGGTGTTATAAGGTGTTAAAACACCTTTTTCCTGGCTCTATATGCTCTGAAGCACGAAATGGCACATAATATATTTTCTGAGGTTAATTGCAGGGCACGACACGCGTAGGCGAGACACGACATGATTGACTGCAGGAAGTCATGGTCATTGTATTCATCATAACAAATATCAGACTTTTTAAATCAGACTATTTCAATTTGACAAGGAAAAGCTCCTACTTGTATTATTATTTATAGAATCACTTTTTTAACTTTACTGCACTTTACGTGCACGTGGCAATTCAAAACAAAACTTGAACTGAACTGTGCTATTTGAAGACACCATAAATGAAGAAGCAAATATTGTAAATAGAACTGAAGAGGGTTATGGCTAGGTTGTTGAATATCTCAACTGGTTGGAGGCTAATCAGTTGCCTATTTACAAGACGTGTAGGGATAGGCGATTATCGAGTTACCTTGTGCCACGGTTTGAAAACGATTCCTCGTGCAAAACTTTTCGATCATATAAAAAAAGTTTGAATTGAATGAAAATGAACCTCTAGGCAGAACACACTTTTACACAAATGGTTTCGTACGAAAACTCAAGAGAGAGGCGAAAGCGAACTCGCAAATGACCTTTTAAATCCGGGACCACTAGTCACAGATCCATCCACAGCTGACAGGCAGAGAGACATATGACCCTGAAACCTCTGGATTGCAAATCCAACGCCTTAACCACTAGCTTGACCAGGCAGTCCCCCAATCAATGGTCTATTTCAATGAAAAGTTTATGAAAGTGCCTCCTTAACGAAAGACGTTTGTTGCTGTATTAGGCACATGGAGATGGGTTGGTTTTTGTTGAAGCTAATTCTTGGTTAGTGGTATGATGAACTGTGACATTGGTAGGCAATGGAACAAAAAACTGCGAAGCATAGTCGTCTCGTTGCCTCGACAGTTTGGAATCGCGCGAAGGTAAATTCAAATAGCATGCAATACTTAAAAATACAATTTTCTTTCATTTTTTTTCAAACAGGGAAACCAGAAACATGCAGCAAAAAGATCGACTTGGCTATCATTCTAGACGCTTCTGCGAGTATAGATGAAGATAATTTTAACCTGGCCAAAGGTTTCGCCAAGAGACTTTTGAAACGATTTACAATATCCCCAGATAACTCTCGAGTGTCCATTTTGTCATATTCACAACGTATCAACACACAATCGCGATTTTCTGATGATCAAGACGAAAGGAAGCTAGAGGACATCTTGAGAAATACATTTTACGAGGGATCGTCAACTTCCACCGGAAAAACTATTAAATACGTTAATTTTGAAGTGTTTTCGACCAAATCTGGGTCGAGAATTGGAAACCCTTGTGAGCAATTTATTGAAAACAGTACAAGAAAACTTATCTGAAGACACGACTGATCATCGCAGTTATATACACAAGCAACTGTGAAATTTAAGACAGAGAAAAAAAATCAGTCTTGAAGGGATTCGACCCCATGACCTCTGCGATACCAACCCAGCCGACTGTGCTCTAGCAGCTGAGTTATCAAGCTAACGGGGCATGAGGACTGGTCACTTTGTGAGTTTGTAATATACCCGTAGATGGTGAAGAATACCAATGAATATATGAAAGACCATGTATTTGAACTGCGGAAAACAAGATATGAAGACATGATTCATTATCGCAATAGAACAATGGACCGGTGTCGCAGAGGTCGTGGGCTAGAATCCCCTTCAAGTCTTAATTTTTTCAGTCTTTTAGTTTACAGCTGCTT
>JAHPZR010003645.1:37500-85000 GCA_019787425.1 Platygyra sinensis | reverse complement strand
TCGAGAACCAGAAGCTTACTTTGAAAAACTACGATTCAATCGGGGATTTTAGATTCTATCTGAAACGGCCTTATGAGACAGCAGTAATCGAGTAAATTGCTGTTACTCGAAAAAGAAGGACAAATTTCATACCAACCAATAGCATTTTCCCGGATTCCCCGATTAAACTCTAAAAGACTGAACATAGAGGGTCATGCCTTGAAGGTTTGCCTGTGATCTGATGCCATACAAAGTGGTGTAAACTTGAAGCAAAGAGAACAAACGCAAATGGCGCCAAATTTAAGCACCTAATAACGGTCGTGTCACGTGACACGCATAAACGTTTTCTTTCCCTATGGATTAGTAAGCTTATGTTAAAAAAGACCCTTGAATACTAAAATACTATTTTTCCGATTTTTTTTTCTAATTTTTGTCATTTTTTTATTCTGCCCCATTCCTTAATTCACGTGAGCAGGGTCCTCTCTCTTCCTTAAGAAGGTACCCTGGTTACGGCTGGTCATGTGTCTGTGCATGCCAACCCAAGCTGCAGAGGGTGGGTTCTTGACTTACTTTTGTCATTACTGTCTAGGGAGGTGAATGTCTGGCTGCTACACAGATGTTATTTTGAAAGGGAAGCAAGTTATTTGTCAGAGATCCTGCCTGACCACTGCCTCATCTCAACCCGAACCTCTATGAGTACGAGATGTTGATTGAGAGGGAATTTTGCTTACATTTCACTGCTTTTTTTAAATAACTGTCAACAACCTGCATGGGATTAGTTTAATCAGTTTTTCACACCAAAAGATTTAAATAGCTGCTGTGAAATTATCGATGGGATGCTTTCAACCAGAAGCTACTTTATTTGTTGACCGAAAATTGGATTTACCACTAAACAGCTTTAAAATGAGTTTCATTCTATCATGGAATCTGATTGGTTAATGAGAAACGAAAGTCACTACGTCACAGAAATCGTTTCCTCACTCCAGTTCACAGATGTTAACTTTCCATGGAGACAAGCGACAGCCGCTAATATCTGCGTTAGCAGGCTATGAATCAAACTGTGTCAACAATCATTTGGAGACTGAGAAAAGTTGAATCTTATAGTGGTATAAACATCTTGCTTTTTGCTTTTGTTAAATTCAAGACAAAGCAGTGATTTCTTACTTAAACTATTTCCAAAACCAATTTTGTGTTTGGTTTAGTCTCACTTAACTGCTGACTGAGACTGCTTGAGTATTTTTTCTGAGTCATTTTTTTAGTAAAGAAACAGCTTTCTCATTCAATTTCGTACCAGACTTGTTTGACCTTATTTCTCCCCAGTGACAATAAAAAGTACCTATATAATTCTCAAAAATTTCCACCACTTTAAACAAAGGGAAAAACTTTGAAAGAGTTTCGCCCCAGGTCCATTTCGCCCCAACTAAAAGTTGTTTTGCCCAAACTCAAAGTCGTTTCACCCCGACTAAAAGTTAGTTTGCCCGAAGTTTTCTCATACGATCTAGAAAGCAATTAATGGTTAACTTGAACAAAACAAGCACTAGTGTTGAGACCCTATTTACTCTACAGATAAAAGCCCTGGAAGGTTTACTAAGTTTTCAAATACAATCGGCCGGGACAATTGGCCATCGATCGATCAACAGACTTTGTTTGCTTGTTGCTATGCGAGTGCAACAACACTTCTGATGAATGATACCGGTTTCGCCCCATGGCTAGTTCACCCCCATGAACTTATCCTAAACTTTCTATTTCGAGTTCGCCAGTCACCTTCCATGGATTAAAGTACGATGTTTTGTGTAGTTTTGTTTCATCATGCGCACAATGTTGTCTTTTTTTCTCGGTAAGAGAACAATAAATTTGTAGTACTTGATTGCTAAGTTGGGTCGTTGTGGGGGCGAACTCAGTGGGCGCGAACTCGCCATGAGGCAAAACCAGCAGCTACCCTTCTGATCTACATGTGTAATCAAAAAAATGCATCTAGACTCAATGGCTCTTTAACCACGCAAATGTTTCAATCAACCGGCACATCAACAACATGGCGTGGATAAGACAGATTGGGGAGAGTGAAATAAACAATTCAAAACATCACCAACAACCTCATCTTACAAAGGTGACATAATTTTATTTCTCTAGTAATTTGTAAATATTTTACAAATTACTTTAAACGAAACACCTTTAAGGTTGGGCCGAAACGACTTTAAGGTTGCTCAAAACAGTTTCCAGCACTTTCCAATTACCGTAGATTTTGATGGGCCATATATTATCCACTCTTTATCAGTTGATGCTTCAACCATGGTATCAAAAACCTGCCCAATCATTCGTGAACACGGTGGTATTATTTTCGTGACACAATAGGTTACCATAGCAACACCATGACCTGCTAAAAGCACCCTGAATTTCAGCTTTAAGTGTTTATATTTCAAAAAGGGCTCGGTGAAATTTTTTATATTATCAACATTTGATAAGCATGATTAGGCACAACTTTTGGCAAAGTTTAAAAAAATTCTGTAAGTGGCGTTCAGAGCAACCTTAAATTTTTGGAAAATTTAAAGTGGCTCTGAATTCCCTTCGCAGAATTTTTTTAAACTTTGCAAAAAAGTTGCATCTTATCATGCTGATTACAATCGATAATAAAAAATGGGGGTCACCGAGCTCGTTTTTGAGTTATAAGCGCTTAAAGCTAAAATTAAGGTTGTTTTTAATCAGGTCATATTGTTGCTATGGCAACCAATTGTGCCACAAAATTAACACCAACTGGTTCACCGATGATTGGGCAGTTTGTTGATACCATGATTGTGGCATTAACCGATAAAGAGTGGTTATAATGACCCATCAAACTCTAAGTCTTGGAAAGTACTGGAAACTGATTTCAGCCACCTGAAACAAGGACGAAAGTGCCTAAACAAGTTAACGAAGGTCTTCATGGTTTTAATACAACACCTACACAATTAGAAATTACATTCGGAAACGATCTCGATCGCAGCTTCGCTAACAAAATCACTCTGGCACCCAAGGTAGAATAAATCCATTTCTGCTATCAAAAATATTAAACCTTTATCTCAATTTACCTCCAACTGAGTACTCTAGTCAGTCTATTGCTTAGCCACTCCAGAATAGTGCCTTTTCCTTTATGTAACGCCACGACAGGTTCCATCTTCTCTTCTTCCCTGATTTATTTGTAAGAGGAAATCAACCGCCATCATCAGGGTACAACAGTGTGAGAACGTAACTTACGCTCAAGCTGATGGCGGTTAATTTCCTGTTCGCACCTATGAAGACGGCCGCCATGATAGTCACAATTGCATGTTTGCTACAATATTATTGGCCTATAATAGCCAATTAACTCTTTCCTTAGTAAGCCCTGTCGATTTGGCGGGAAGACCGACTTTCCCGCGCTCAAAAGAAAATCCACAATCTGATCGATACTTTAGGAAGTACAAATAATAATCATCTTGCGTAAAAAATGTCTAGAAAACCTCTTGGACGGATCATCTAGTGACAGTCCAAACATTCATGAACAGAGAGACCCTAGTTTCTATATATAATTTGTACTCACCGCTGAGCGCGGTTGCCTGGTCCTTGTCATCCTACGCTCCATCTTACGTCGGATCGGCGAACTGAAACAAATTTAAACATGTTAAGAGGAGCTAAAACCAGTCATCCCCAAGTAATACCAGATTCTATATAGAGTAAAACAAATAAACGGTTCGAATACTTCATTTACTGCTAGGAAAACGCCTTAGATTTTTCAATTTTTGCCAAGTACCATGTGCGTGGCTCAACCTGCATATCCCCTATCAAAATTGTATTTACACATTTTACACATCTATTTACCCTCGAATTAGTTTGCCGAAAGTCTGTTAAAAGAACGTGGAAGTGATACGATCGCGAAAACTATCCAACATAAAGGACATACCTGCATACAGCGCTCAGTTCACATTGGAGTGATAGTGGTGGAGTGATAACTTGTAGAACTAGAAGTTGAGTCCCCACAGTGGTCGTTCAACAACTCCGAGTCAATTAATTGTACGTGCTGTGGGAAGGCTATACCTGCCAACTCTCACGCCTTAGGCGTGAGTGTCACGCCTGCGGGTTGAAAACTCACGAGTCTCACGCCTGCGGGCCAATTTCTCACGCCTGATTGAAAAATGTGAGTTGTTGTCGTCTTGCTTGACACAATTTCCAAAAGTATGTTAACTCAGAGGCATGTAAGGAACGAAAACCATGTGTAAAATGAATAAATGACAATACCTTACCTCGCGATCTCCGATTTTTGAAGTGAAAAGCAGTGGGAGCGAACTATAGCGTTGATGTTATCAACTAACGTCGGTCCTTGTGCTAAGCGTTTTCTCGATAACTTCAACTTCGGTAGACTTCGGACGTCTTCGGAATACTTCGGGATTCTTCGGGAATCTTCGGAAATGATCGTGTCGTCTTCAAAAATCTCAGCACTCCGCCGCAGGATAAAAATCTCACGCCTATATCTCAGAAAAAGTTGGCAGGTATAGAAGGCTTTATAGAGGGGTATCGAGGTATCACGCACGTGCTTATGCCTGACTGGCAAAAAAAGAAAAAATAAACATTTGAGCAGTCAAAACAGCAGCTCCTCAACTGTCAAAACATCCTCTCACGGAAGCGCCAAGGGGTAAACAAACTTCTTAGTTGACCGCAGCGTTGTCTTAAGTATTTCACACAGATCGCCACACTCTGATAAATTCGTAGGATCATTTGACTGCGGGGACCAAAAGGAGATAATATCAGTCTTATTATCCCCATAGTGGGTAACTTTCTCTGCCGATTAGAGATAGTCATCAGTTCTCCGGCCGTATTTCATCCATAAATAGCTTACTCACACAATCCTTTGTTAACCAGGCTAGTTCGATTAAGGCTACTCATAAAATTACGTACCATTTATGGGTTTATCAAGTTTTACTTTAGGTTCTGCAAGATCTTTTTCATTCCTAAGCGAGCATACATGTGTGAAACAATCAACTTAATATTGCATTTCTTACAGGGTTTGTCGGACTAGCACTTAGAACTGCTTAGAATGGCGATCTGTAAGCAGTGGCGCTAATGAGTCACTGCCTTCATTATCTAAAACTTCTAACGACTCTAACCAGCCAAAACACAAAGAGACATTTTGACTCCGATCTGTTCTTATTTCAGTGTTGTGTGTAATACCTGAACGATAGTGGCAGCCGTGGCAGTTTAAGGGGACCAACGGCGAGCAAAAAGCCTTATCGTGACCATCGACAACGTATTTGCTCTTACTTGCAACTAAAGCCCTTCTCAACTGAAAAGTTACTGAATGACACCACTATTCTACAGTAATTTTTAACCAAACACAAGGTAAAATAAGTATTCCTTGGCTAGATTCTTATCCCGTCCACCAGCAGGCAGCAGAAGAAACCGCGAAAGATACTGATCACAGACCGTAAAAATTAAACAACCTTGCTGACTCACTAATTAAAGTTCTCATAAACTCTCCCCAGACAAACGAGGATACATTTTGACCTTGATCTGCTCTGAAACGGGACAAAACAAAACTCTCTCAAAAGTTTAATTACTAACGAAATATAGCTCCAAACATTCTAGCAAAAAGATTAAGCGGCATATGCCAAAATGATCCAGCTAATTGTGAAGGAGCCGAGAGTTCAGTAACAGATTTGCAGTCCTTGCCATTCCGCTTAAAATTCGCAAATGATAGAATGTTTAAATTCCCTGTGTGATGAGTTGTACCATTCTCAGCCGGGGCTTTTCTTGCGCGCCTTCGGGTTTTTACTAGAAGTCTATACGTCCATGCGATAAATCAATGCACAGTCTTGAATCTTTTCTTTATTTGGCTGTTATCTATACAAATAAAGAAATAAAAACTGTAACCAACGGTAGATGGCTTTCAAATTTTTATACAGACCAATTTGACAAATGTGACACAATCACAATGTACAACACCTGCAAACTTAGTTTTAGGGCCGTGCAGGGATTTGTGTGAGTGTGACGCGTACGCGGAAGCTCCAAATTGGCGCGAAATTCGGAAATAACGCAATCTAAAATGGCGGGAGTCCTAAATGGTCGGAAATCTCAAATGGCCTTAACTAGCGAAACGACGCTGGTGCAGCGTAGTTCATGCCAATATCCTATGAAACTCAGCGTTAACACAAACTAAACAGTTCTTACTGAAAATACTGATTTTATGTCTCACTGGTATTAGCGTCCGTAGCCTGTATCAAGAAGGCAGATACCGTGAGACACAAACATAAACATGCTCATTAGCGTTCAGTAGCGTTCAGTTGTAAGTTTTGATTACAGACTCAATGCATCTTCTACAAATAACACAAACGCGTTCATCGAGCCGCATCTGAAGCGCACACTGGTAGCAATACCTGTGACCGCAAACTAAGGTCCCGTCTTTCGGTCGATCCATGCATGCGCAGATGTCACACATGCGAGAAATCTTTGGTAATACTCGGCTCGCTTCTATATGGGTTAGCTCTATGTCGTGGTGGTCGTCGAACGAAATTTCGTTTTTTTCCTTAGTTTCTTCTCCCTGTTCTTCTGGATTGTCGTTGTCTTCATAAGTTTCTTCGTTCTGTTCTGCCGCTGAATTATAATTATCTTCGTCGTTCTCGTCGTTCTCGCTCAGCTGCGAGTATTCGCTATCTTGTAAGTTTTCTGCGAATAATCTATCGTTTTCAATTTGATCCGCCTTAGCTTTGGACTTCTCGTCCAAAATCCAAGGTCCTTGCAGTGTGGTGCTTTCCCGCACTTCAGGCACATTTGAATCACGCTTTGACCTCCATGTTTTTGGCGCATTAGCAGTCACGCGATCCGAGAGCTGGCCATTCTTCCTCCAAACTATTCTTCGTCATAAATAAGGTCGCTACGTAGGTCGACGAAAAATTTTTCAGGTTCTGGAGGTTTGTTTTTCGCTAAGACGGCTGCGTAACAATTTGGTTCTCGAGGTTTTGGCTCCTCATTTACTGGTTCAGGGCTAGGTGCTTTCTGCTGTGGCCGCTCAAGATATCTGTACGATGGATGTCCAAGATTGCAACGATGTCTGCGATGACAAATGCCCCAGATCATGAAAGTAGGGCAGATGTTGCTTCGAATATTCATGTCCTCGCTGTTCTCGTCTTCCTCGGCGTATTATTATCCTAATGCATACACCTGAAAAAAGAGTTAAACGTTAATTCAGAGCAGCATCGAAAAAATATGTGTATGATATGAGGCATCGAGTTGGAAAACGGCTAACACAAGTTAATAATCATATATTTCTCTAATGTTTATTCAGCCTAATCAAGTAAGTCTTACATTTCGACGTTTGATCTCCTTCTTGCCTTTCGAGCAGGGGATGTCGGACTTAACGTTGTTCAGGACATAGTTAGTAGAATAAGACTGAAATAATCAGGTCGAAGTATTGGAATAAGATTACTAGTTGTGAAAATCTAAAGGAGTTACTTCCCACCTTGCAAAATGTACATTTTCCCACGCTTTTAATTACATAACCGTCGGTTAATATTATGCGAAAATAGCTCAGTACAACTTTTTTTGTTAGCGACATGTAAGGAACTCGCGAAATTATACATGTAAGTCCAAGGCGGATTATTTCTAACTGTCCCCATAACTAGCTAAAACACAATATGGTAAGATATCTCATGCATAGCTGTATATGAGAAGCATTAACTGATTAATATAACGCATAGCCCAGAGTGTTCGACCAACGGAGAGAGCCATCTTACCTCCGTACATGGGATAAAATCAAAAGTCAGACTAAATCAATTGCTTCGGGCTGCAAGGTAGAGCACTTTGAAAATCCTCGTCGATTTTCAAGTTGTATCTCAGTTTGACTTTTAGCGTGACCGCCACCGTGCAACTGATTAACCATCGTTTATTGCTGTCTGCCTCTACCTTCGATCCGTGATATAAAATACTCGTATGAGCTTTCTTTCCAGCAAGCTAAGGCCGCCTCTGTTAAATCTATGATTTGCTATAACCAGTGCTCTGATGCACTACGGTCTCATTACCGACAAAAAACTCTGAGCCGCTAGGTAAAACGCAGTAGTTAAAATTAGTTGATATGTACAGATGTACACATCTCACAAGATAATTTGCTCAATATTTAATTTCTAACCTCCGTGACAAGTCCTTTGAATGGCGATCCCATAACTGACGTCCGACAATTCTTGCTAGGCTTTTTGCCGTGAAGTGGCGCGCAACGTGCCACTGTCCCCATTAATTAAAACCTCTAGCGATTCTAACCAGCCAAAACGCAAGGAAAAACTTTGACCCCGATCTGCTCTTATCTCAGTACTGTGTGTGTGATACCTGTCTAAGGGGACCGACGGCGAGCTGATCGTGGTTGATAGCTCGAAGGGTAAACACTTTTGTCCTCATAAACAACGTCTTTTCGTTTGTCTTTCGCTCCTTACTCAAACCTCACATATCAAAATATCCGCAATTGCTGATGTCCTAACTTTTTGTGCCAGTTTTTATCACCGAATTGGTAAAAAACATCTCTCTAGCTAGAGGCAATCACGCGATATGCTTTGAACATTTTACTGTATTCTCGCATTCTCTGTTAAATCTATGATTTGCTATAACCAGTGCTATGCTGCATTACCGTCTCATTACCGACAAAACACTCTGAGCCGCTAGGTAAAACACAGTAGTTAAAATAAGTTGATATGTACAGATGTACACATCTCACAAGATAATTTAAGCTCAATATTTACTGGGATCTCTAACCGCTGTGACAAGTCCTTTGAATGGCGATCCCATAACTGACTTGCGACAAGTCTTGCTTAGCTTTTCGTAAGTGGTGTGCAATGTGCCAGTGTCCCCATTATTAAAACTTCTAACGACTCTAACCAAACACAACACAAGAAACATTTTGACCCCCATCTGCTCTTCTCTCAGTATTGTGTGTGATACCTGTCTAAGGGGACAGACAGCGAGCTGATCGTGGTTGATAGTTCGAAGGGTAAACACTGTCCTCATGAACAGCATATCAAAAAATCTGCAATTGCTGATGTCCTAACTCTTTTTTGTCAGTTTTAATCACCGAATTGGTAAAAACCACTCTCTAGCTAGAGGCAATCACGCGATATGCTTTGAACATTTTAGTGTATTCTCTCGTACATTTGTCTTGCAGCCCGTTTCCCGCCAAATTTCATCCCCGAACTATTCACCGCCGTCTATGCAATGTCGCACACATCCGGCAACGTAAAATTACCAGACATTGCAACTGATTAAATGAAGCAAGGTCATCTCAAAAGTTCTGGAGAACTTAGCGTTACAGCTTTTTCCCCTGAGCAAACTGTGCTTGTAAATTATAGTCTTTTATTGACCACTGAGGCTAGTTCGATTACAGTAACGGTCAGTACAAAATGCAGACTGCAGACTGCAGACTGCAGACTGCAGACTGCATACTGCAGACCGGGTACAAAATGCAGACTGAGTTTAAAATGCAGAGTGACAAGAAAAACTGCTTTTTTGCGTCAGAAACGACATAACATTCGATTTCACAAGGTCCACAAGTTTCCTACCGTCGGTATTGTCACGCAGTAACCTTACAAATATGTTATCTCCCGTAAATAACACTATAACTCTGTCTCTTTTTTTTTTTTTAGAAATGTTATTTTACCGCCTGGTTCAATACTGGTTTATTTCTAGTTGTGGAAAGATCAAAAGATATAACGCATGTGAAACTTCTCCCAAGCTTAGTGGCGAAAATTTCGCACATTTGCGAATGTAAATGTCAATAGTTTATTTATTGTTTACATGCGAGATTCACGACACTCGTCATTTGCATGCATATGTTCTGTCTAAACAAATTCCGGCTCAAGCTGTCCTAAGTATTTTAAATTATGTTTTCCACTTAAACTGTTTGCTCGTTACAAAGTAGTGAATTTGAGTGATTTGGTGGGTACTGCACGTTATAAGAAGGGGTCGAGGGTGGAAAGCTTATTTTCGACGGCCCAGCGCCAAGCAAATTTTCACCCAGAAATTTGAATCACCCGGCTTCCAAATCGAACACCAGATAAAACTGAAAGGTTGATGCTTCTTCTCGTGGCATTCAATCGAAGATCCATTTGAAATCCAAGTGTTAACCGCCAAATAGTTTTCCAGAAATACAGCTTTCGAAGCGACCAGCATCCGCGGTCAAGATTTCGTGTGCTAAGAGCAACAGTCACGCTGTTTGCTCCACGCTGATTGGATGCATTTTTAACATCATCCAATCAGCGTGGAGTAACAGCGTGACTGCGGATGAGCTTTCAGAATGCCACAAACGCAAGTCGTTCGAACGCTAAGTTAACGTGAAATGACTTTCAAGGAGCACTGAAACATCGAAGAAGCAGTTTCGTCACTTTAACGGAGGGGCGTCTCAGTGAACATCAAAACAGCGTGGTACAAAATATCTTGTTGTCAAAAATTAATCATGACGTGATGCGGTCGCGGTCAATTGCGGCCGTGAATACTCGATGAAAGGTTTTTGCATGCAGCGCGAACAAATTATTTATTGTGTCGACCTCAGAAACGTTTTAAAGCTTATTGGCCTTTGGCAAAATACTCTAATCACACGTTTCTGACTTAAAAAAACGTTTTTCTTGTCAGTCTGCATTTTGTACTCAGTCTGCAGTCTGCAGTCTGCATTTTGTACCCAGTCTGCATTTTGTACTGACCGATTACAGTGAGACTACCCATAAAATTACGTACCATTTATGGGTTTATCAAGTTTTACTGTAAAGGTTCTGCAGGATCTTTTTTTTCCTAAGCGTGCATACATGTGTGAAACAATCAACTTAATATTGCATTTCTTACAGAGTTCGTGACTAGCAGTTGGCGCATTTTGCCGTGAAGTGACGCGCAACGTGCCACTGTCCCCATTAATTAAAACCTCTAGCGATTCTAACCAGCCAAAACGCAAGGAAAAACTTTGACCCCGATCTTCTCTTATCTCAGTACTGTGTGTGTGATACCTGTCTAAGGGGACCGACGGCGAGCTGATCGTGGTTGATAGCTCGAAGGGTAAACACTTTTGTCCTCATAACTTCACATATCAAAATATCTGCAATTGCTGATGTCCTAACTTTTTGTGCCAGTTTTTATCACCGAATTGGTAAAAACATCTCTCTAGCTAGAGGCAATCACGCGATATGCTTTGAACATTTTACTGTATTCTCGCATTCTCTGTTAATATAACCAGTGCTATGATGCATTACCGTCTCATTACCGACAAAAAACTCTGAGCCGCTAGGTAAAACACAGTAGTTAAAATTAGTTGATATGTACAGATGTACACATCTCACAAGACAATTAGCTCAATATTTACTAGGATCTCTAACCTCTGTGACAAGTCCTTTGAATGGCGATCCCATAACTGACTTGCGACAAGTCTTGCTTAGCTTTTCGTAAGTGGTGTGCAATGTGCCAGTGTCCCCATTATTAAAACTTCTAACGACTCTAACCAAACACAACACAAGAAACACTGATTTTGACCCCGATCTGCTCTTATCTCAGTATTGTGTCTGATACCTGTCTAAGGGGACAGACAGCGAGCTGATCGTGGTTGATAACTAGAAGGGTAAACACTGTCCTCATGAACAGCATATCAAAAAATCTGCAATTGCTGATGTCCTAACTCTTTTTTGTCAGTTTTAATCACGGAATTGGTAAAAACCACTCTCTAGCTAGAGGCAATCACGCGATATGCTTTGAACATTTTAGTGATTTCCCCCTCATCATCTGTATCATCCCGTCTTGCCCTTCCGACATGGGGTAAACTCACCACACAAAGTTTGGGTCAAAGTTTTTCCTTGCGTTTTGGCTGGTTAGAATTGCTAGAGGTTTTAATTAATGGGGACAGTGGCACGTTACGCGCCACTTCACGGCAAAAAGCGCTAAGTGCTAGTCACGAACTCTGTAAGAAATGCAATATTAAGTTGATTGTTTCACACATGTATGCACGCTTAGGAAAAAAAGATCCTGCAGAACCTTTACAGTAAAACTTGATAAACCCATAAATGGTACGTAATTTTATGGGTAGTCTTACTGTAATCGAACTAGCCTCAGTGGTCAATAAAAGACTATAAATTACAAGCACAGTTTACTCAGGGGAAAAAGCTGTAACGCTAAGTTCTCCAGAACTTTTGAGATGACCTTGCTTCATTTAATCAGTTGCAATGTCTGGTAATTTTACGTTGCCGGATGTGTGCGACATTGCATAGACGGCGGTGAATAGTTCGGGGATGAAATTTGGCGGGAAACGGGCTGCAAGACAAATGTATGAGAGAATACACTAAAATGTTCAAAGCATATCGCGTGATTGCCTCTAGCTAGAGAGTGGTTTTTTACCAATTCGGTGATTAAAACTGACAAAAAAGAGTTAGGACATCAGCAATTGCAGATTTTTTGATATGTTGTTCATGAGGACAGTGTTTACCCTTCGAGCTATCAACCACGATCAGCTCGCTGTCTGTCCCCTTAGACAGGTATCACACACAATACTGAGATAAGAGCAGATCGGGGTCAAAATAGTGTTTCTTGTGTTGTGTTTGGTTAGAGTCGTTAGAAGTTTTTAATAATGGGGACACTGGCACATTGCACACCACTTACGAAAAGCTAAGCAAGACTTGTCGCAAGTCAGTTATGGGATCGCCATTCAAAGGACTTGTCACAGAGGTTAGAGATCCCTAGTAAATATTGAGCTAATTATCTTGTGAGATGTGTACATCTGTACATATCAACTAATTTTAACTACTGTGTTTTACCTAGCGGCTCAGAGTTTTTTGTCGGTAATGAGACGGTAATGCATCATAGCACTGGTATAGCAAATCATAGATTTAACAGAGAATGCGAGAATACAGTAAAATGTTCAAAGCATATCGCGTGATTGCCTCTAGCTAGAGAGATGTTTTTACCAATTCGGTGATAAAAACTGGCACAAAAAGTTAGGACATCAGCAATTGCAGATATTTTGATATGTGAAGTTTGAGTAAGGAGCGAAAGACAAATGAAAAGACGTTGTTATGAGGACAGTGTTTACCCTTCGAGCTATCAACCACGATCAGCTCGCCGTCGGTCCCCTTAGACAGGTATCACACACACAGTACTGAGATAAGAGAAGATCGGGGTCAAAGTTTTTCCTTGCGTTTTGGCTGGTTAGAATCGCTAGAGGTTTTAATTAATGGGGACAGTGGCACGTTGCGCGCCACTTCACGGCAAAAAGCGCCAAGTGCTAGTCACGAACTCTGTAAGAAATGCAATATTAAGTTGATTGTTTCACACATGTATGCACGCTTAGGAAAAAAAGATCCTGCAGAACCTTTACAGTAAAACTTGATAAACCCATAAATGGTACGTAATTTTATGGGTAGTCTTACTGTAATCGGTCAGTACAAAATGCAGACTAGCTACAAAATGCAGACTGCAGACTGAGTACAAAATGCAGACTGACAAGAAAAACGTTTTTTTAAGTCAGAAACGTGTGATTAGAGTATTTTGCCAAAGGCCAATAAGCTTTAAAACGTTTCTGAGGTCGACACAATAAATAATTTGTTCGCGCTGCATGCAAAAACCTTTCATCGAGTATTCACGGCCGCAATTGACCGCGACCGCATCACGTCATGATTAATTTTTGACAACAAGATATTTTGTACCACGCTGTTTTGATGTTCACTGAAACGCCACTCCGTTAAACTGACGAAACTGCTTGTTCGATGTTTCAGTGCTCCTTGAAAGTCATTTCACGTTAACTTGGCGTTCGAACGACTTGCGTTTGTGGCATTCTGAAAGGTCATCCACAGTCACGCTGTTACTCCACGCTGATTGGATGATCTTAAAGATGCATCCAATCAGCGTGGAGCAAACAGCGTGACTGTTGCTCTTAGCACACGAAATCTTGACCGCGGATGCTGGTCGCTTCGAAAGCTGTATTTCTGGAAAACTATTTGGCGGTTAACACTTGGATTTCAAATGGATCTTCGATTGAATGCCACGAGAAGAAGCATCAACCTTTCGGTTTTATCTGGTGTTCGATTTGGAAGCCGGGCGATTCAAATTTCTGGGTGAAAATTTGCTTGGCGCTGGGCCGTCGAAAATAAGCTTTCCACCCTCGACTCCTTCTTATAACGTGCAGTAAAAATGTCAACGCAAAACCCACCAAATCACTCAAATTCACTAGTTTGTAACGAGCAAACAGTTTAAGTGGAAAACATAATTTAAAATACTTAGGACAGCTTGAGAATTTGTTTAGACAGAACATATGCATGCAAATGACGAGTGTCGTGAATCTCGCATGTAAACAATAAATAAACTATTGACATTTACATTCGCAAATGTCCGAAATTTTCGCCACTAAGCCTGACTAAGCTTGGGAGAAGTTTCACATGCGTTATATCTTTTGATCTTTCCACAACTAGAAATAAACCAGTATTGAACCATGCGGTAAAATAACATTTCTAAATAAAAAAAAAAAAAACGAGACAGAGTTATAGTGTTATTTACGGGAGATAACATATTTGTAAGGTTACTGCGTGACAATACCGACGGTAGGAAACTTGTGGACCTTGTGAAATCGAATGTTATGTCGTTTCTGACGCAAAAAAAGCAGTTTTTCTTGTCACTCTGCATTTTAAACTCAGTCTGCACTTTGTACCTGGTATGGTCTGCAGTCTGCAGTCTGCATTTTGTACTGACCGTTACTGTAATCGAACTAGCCTCAGTTGTCAATATTACAAGCACAGTTTACTCAGGGGAAAAAGCTGTAACGCTAAGTTCTCCAGAACTTTTGAGATGACCTTGCTTCATTTAATCAGTTGCAATGTCTGGTAATTTTACGTTGGCGGACGTGTGCGACATTGCATAGACGGCGGTGAATAGTGCGGGGATGAAATTTGGCGGGAAACGGGCTGCAAGACAAATGTATGAGAGAATACACCAAAATGTTCAAAGCATATCGCGTGATTGCCTCTAGCTAGAAAGTGGTTTTTACCAATTCGGTGATTAAAACTGACAAAAAAGAGTTAGGACATCAGCAATTGCAGATTTTTTGATATGTTGTTCATGAGGACAGTGTTTACCCTTCGAGCTATCAACCACGATCAGCTCGCTGTCTGTCCCCTTAGACAGGTATCACACACAATACTGAGATAAGGCCATCCCCTTTTTTTTCTCCGTTTACCGTCGTCCGACCGACCCAGATTTTCGCGTTTTCAAAAAAAAAAAAAAGTTATGAAGAAGGCAATGGCATATATTTGACTGGTTTTTCAGCTTTAAAGAGCAGATCGGGGTCAAAATGTGTCTTGTGTTGTGTTTGGTTAGAGTCGTTAGAAGTTTTACTAATGGGGACACTGGCACATTGCACACCACTTACGAAAAGCTAAGCAAGACTTGTCGTAAGTCGGTTATGGGATCGCCATTCAAAGGACTTGTCACAGAGGTTAGAGATCCCAGTAAATATTGAGCTAATTATCTTGTGAGATGTGTACATCTGTACATATGAACTAATTTTAACTATTGTGTTTTACCTAGCGGCTCAGAGTTTTTTGTCGGTAATGAGACGGTAATGCATCATAGCACTGGTTATAGCAAATCAAAGATTTAACAGAGAATGCGAGAATAAAATGTTCAAAGCATATCGCGTGATTGCCTCTAGCTAGAGAGATGTTTTTACCAATTCGGTGATAAAAACTGGCACAAAAAGTTAGGACATCAGCAATCGCGGATATTTTGATATGTCAAGTTTGAGTAAGGAGCGAAAGACAAATGAAAAGACGTTGTTTATGAGGACAAAAGTGTTTACCCTTCGAGCTATCAACCACGATCAGCTCGCCGTCGGTCCCCTTAGACAGGTATCACACACAATACTGAGATAAGAGCAGATCGGGGTCAAAGTTTTTCCCTGCGTTTTGGCTGGTTAGAATCGTTAGAGGTTTTAATTAATGGGGACAGTGGCACGTTGCGCGCCACTTCACGGCAAAAAGCCTAGCAAGAATTGTCGGACGTCAGTTATGGGATCGCCATTCAAAGGACTTGTCACGGAGGTTAGAAATTAAATATTGAGCAAATTATCTTGTGAGATGTGTACATCTGTACATATCAACTAATTTTAACTACTGCGTTTTACCTAGCGGCTCAGAGTTTTTTGTCGGTAATGAGACCGTAGTGCATCATAGCACTGGTTATAGCAAATCATAGATTTAACAGAGGCGGCCTTGCTGGAAAGAAAGCTCATACGAGTATTTTATATCACGGGTCGAAGGTAGAGGCAGACAGCAAAATACGATGGTTAATCAGTTGCACGGTGGCGGTCACGCTAAAAGTCGAACTGAGATACAACTTGAAAATCGACGAGGATTTTCAAAGTGCTCTACCTTGCAGCCCGAAGCAATTGATTGAGTCTGAATTTTATCCCATGTACGGAGGTAAGATGGCTCTCTCCGCTGGTCGAACACTCTTGGCTATGCGTTATATTAATCAGTTGCTTCTCATATACAGCTATGCTTGAGATATCTCACCATATTGTGTTTTAGCTAGTTATGGGGACAGTTAGAAATAATCCGCCTTGGACTTACATGTATAATTTCGCGAGTTCCTTACATGTCGCTAACAAAAAAAGTTGTACTGAGCTATTTTCGCATAATATTAACCGACGGTTATGTAATTAAAAGCGTGGGAAAATGTAAATTTTGCAAGGTGGGAAGTAACTCCTTTAGATTTTCACAACAAGTAATCTTGATTATTTCAGTCTTATTCTACTAACTATGTCCTGAACAACGTTAAGTCCGACATCCCCTGCTCGAAAGGCAAGAAGGAGATCAAACGTCGAAATGTAAGACTTACTTGATTAGGCTGAATAAACATTAAAGAAATATATGATTATTAACTTGTGTTAGCCGTTTCACAACTCGATGCCTCATATCATACACATATTTTTTCGATGCTGCTCTGAATTAACGTTTAACTCTTTTTTCAGGTGTATGCATTAGGATAATAATACGCCGAGGAAGACGAGAACAGCGAGGACATGAATATTCGAAGCAACATCTGCCCTACTTTCATGATCTGGGGCATTTGTCATCGCAGACAGCGTTGCACTTGGGCATCCATCGTACAGATATCTTGAGCGGCCACAGCAGAAAGAACCTAGCCCTGAACCAGTAAATGAGGAGCCAAAACCTCGAGAACCAAATTGTTACGCAGCCGTCTTAGCGAAAAACAAACCTCCAGAACCTGAAAAATTTTTCGTCGACCTACGTAGCGACCTTATCACGAAGAATAGTTTGGAGGAAGAATGGCCAGCTCTCGGATCGCGTGAACGAGGACTGACTGCTAATGCGCCAAAAACATGGTGGTCAAAGCGTGATTCAAATGTGCCTGAAGTGCGGGAAAGCACCACACTGCAAGGACCTCGGATCTTGGACGAGAAGTCCAAAGCTAAGGCGGATCAAATTGAAAACGATAGATTATTCGCAGAAAACTTACAAGATAGCGGATACTCGCAGCTGAGCGAGAACGACGAGAACGACGAAGATAATTATAATTCAGCGGCAGAACAGAACGAAGAAACTTATGAAGACAACAACGAAGATAATTACAATCCAGAAGAACAGGGAGAAGAAACTAAGGAAAAGAACGAAATTTCGTTTTCGCGTCGTTTCGCTAGTTAAGGCCATTTGAGATTTCCGACCATTTAGGACTCCCGCCATTTTAGATTGCGTTATTTCCGAATTTCGCGCCAATTTGGACTCCTCGCTGGAGCTTCCGCGTAGGCGTCACACTCACACAAATCCCTGCACGGCCCTAAAACTAAGGGCGCTTTCCTTTTGACTGGAAAAACCGGTGAGAATTTTGCTCCAGATGGAACAGTACAATTTTTCCTCCGGAAAAAGAGGAACGGGAGCAGCTGTACCATTTGACAAAAATTTACTTTTTCCTGGGAGAGCCTGGGTGCTAAAGCTTGGCAACAACAAACATGGCTGGCGAATTTGCAGTGGTGTTTGAAGTGCTGTTGGATGATATTTACGCATTTCACTTTATCGAAGAAGAAGATGACTTGCGCATGCATGTTTTCTATGGCAACAAAGCCCGGAGAGGACCGACGTTAGTTGATAACATCAACGCTATAGTTCGCTCCCACTGCTTTTCACTTCAAAAATCGGAGATCGCGAGGTAAGGTATTGTCATTTATTTATTTTACACGTTGTTTTCGTTCCTTACATGCGTCTGAGTTAACATATTTTTGGAAATTGTGCCAAGGAAGACGACAACCACTCACATTTTTCAATCAGGCGTGAGACTCGTGAGTTTTCAACCCGCAGGCGTGAGAGTTGGCAGGTATAGCCTTCCCACAGCACGTACAATTAATTGACTCGGAGTTGTTGGACGACCACTGTGGGGACTCAACTTCTAGTTCTACAAGTTATCACTCTACCACTATCACTCCAATGTGAACTGAGCGGTATGCAGGTATGTCCTTTATGTTGGATAGTTTTCGCGATCGTATCACTTCCACGTTCTTTTAACAGACTTTCGGCAAACTAATTCGAGGATAAATGTGTAAAATGTGTAAATACAATTTTGATAGGGGATATGCAGGTTGAGCCACGCACATGGTACTTGGCAAAAATTGAAAAATCTAAGGCGTTTTCCTAGCAGTAAATGAAGTATTCGAACCGTTTATTTGTTTTACTCTATATAGAATCTGGTATTACTTGGGGATGACTGGTTTTAGCTCCTCTTAACATGTTTAAATTTGTTTCAGTTCGCCGATCCGACCTAAGATGGAGCGTAGGATGACAAGGACCAGGCAACCGCGCTCAGCGGTGAGTACAAATTATATGTAGAAACTAGGGTCTCTCTGTTCATGAATGTTTGGACTGTCACTAGATGATCTGTCCAAGAGGTTTTCTAGACATTTTTTACGCAAGATGATTATTATTTGTACTTCCTAAAGTATCGATCAGATTGTGGATTTTCTTTTGAGCGCGGGAAAGTCGGTCTTCCCGCCAAATCGACAGGGCTTACTAAGGAAAGAGTTAATTGGCTATTATAGGCCAATAATATTGTAGCAAACATGCAATTGTGACTATCATGGCGGCCGTCTTCATAGGTGCGAACAGGAAATTAACCGCTATCAACTTGAGCGTAAGTTACGTTCTCACACTGTTGTACCCTGATGATGGCGGTTGATTTCCTCTTACAAATAAATCAGGGAAGAAGAGAAGATGGAACCTATGGTGGCGTTACATAAAGGAAAAGGCACTATTCTGGAGTGGCTAAGCAATAGACTGACTAGAGTACTCAGTTGGAGGTAAATTGAGATAAAGGTTTAATATTTTTGATAGCAGAAATGGATTTATTCTACCTTGGGTGCCAGAGTGATTTTGTTAGCGAAGCTGCGATCGAGATCGTTTCCGAATGTAATTTCTAATTGTGTAGGTGTTGTATTAAAACGATGAAGACCTTCGTTAACTTGTTTAGGCACTTTCGTCCTTGTTTCAGGTGGCTGAAATCAGTTTCCAGTACTTTCCAAGACTTAGAGTTTGATGGGTCATTATAACCACTCTTTATCGGTTAATGCCACAATCATGGTATCAACAAACTGCCCAATCATCGGTGAACCAGTTGGTGTTAATTTTGTGGCACAACTGGTTGCCATAGCAACAATATGACCTGATTAAAAACAACCTTAATTTTAGCTTTAAGCGCTTATAACTCAAAAACGAGCTCGGTGACCCCCATTTTTTATTATCGAATTGTAATCAGCATGATAAGATGCAACTTTTTTGCAAAGTTTAAAAAAATTATGCGAAGGGAATTCAGAGCCACTTTAAATTTTCCAAAAATTTAAGGTTGCTCTGAACGCCACTTACAGAATTTTTTTAAACTTTGCCAAAAGTTGTGCCTAATCATGCTTATCAAATGTTGATAATATAAAAAAATTTCACCGAGCCCTTTTTGAAATATAAACACTTAAAGCTGAAATTCAGGGTGCTTTTAGCAGGTCATGGTGTTGCTATGGTAACCTATTGTGTCACGAAAATAATACCACCGTGTTCACGAATGATTGGGCAGGTTTTTGATACCATGGTTGAAGCATCAACTGATAAAGAGTGGTAATAATGGCCCATCAAAATCTACGGTAATTGGAAAGTGCTGGAAACTGTTTTGAGCAACCTTAAAGTCGTTTCGCCCCAACCTTAAAGGTGTTTCGTTTAAAGTAATTTGTAAAATATTTACAAATTACTAGAGAAATAAAATTATGTCACCTTTGTAAGATGAGGTTGTTGGTGATGTTTTGAATTGTTTATTTCACTCTCCCCAATCTGTCTTTCCCGCCCACGTCATGTTGTTGATGTGCCGGTTGATTGAAACATTTGCGTGGTTAAAGAGCCATTGAGTCTAGATGCATTTTTTTGATTACGCATGTAGATCAGAAGGGTAGCTGCTGGTTTTGCCCCATGGCGAGTTCGCGCCCACTGAGTTCGCCCCCACAACGACCCAACTAGCAATCAAGTACTACAAATTTATTGTTCTCTTACCGAGAAAAAAAGACAACATTGTGCGCATGATGAAACAAAACTACACAAAACATCGTTCTTTAATCCATTGAAGGTGACTGGCGAACTCGAAATAGAAAGTTTAGGATAAGTTCATGGGGGTGAACTAGCCATGGGGCGAAACCGGTATCATTCATCAGACGTGTTGTTGCACTCGCATAGCAACAAGCAAACAAAGTCTGTTGATCGATCGATGGCCAATTGTCCCGGCCGATTGTATTTGAAAACTTAGTAAACCTTCCAGGGCTTTTATCTGTAGAGTAAATAGGGTCTCAACACTAGTGCTTGTTTTGTTCAAGTTAACCATTAATTGCTTTCTAAATCGTATGAGAAAACTTCGGGCAAACTAACTGTTAGTCGGGGTGAAACGACTTTGAGTTTGGGCAAAACAACTTTTAGTTGGGGCGAAATGGACCTGGGGCGAAACTCTTTCAAAGTTTTTCCCTTTGTTTAAAGTGGTGGAAATTTTTGAGAATTATATAGGTACTATTTATTGTCACTGGGGAGAAATAAGGTACAAAACAAAGTCTTGGTACAAAATTGAATGAGAAAGCTGTTTCTTTACTAAAAAAATGACTCAGAAAAAATACTCAAGCAGTCTCAGTCAGCAGTTAAGTGAGACTAAACCAAACACAAAATTGGTTTTGGAAATAGTTTAAGTAAGAAATCACTGCTTTGTCTTGAATTTAACAAAAGCAAAAAGCAAGATGTTTATGCCACTATAAGATTCAACTTTTCTCAGTCTCCAAATGATTGTTGACACAATTTGATTCATAGCCTGCTAACGCAGATATTAGCGGCTGTCGCTTGTCTCCATGGAAAGTTAACATCTGTGAACTGGAGTGAGGAAACGATTTCTGTGACGTAGTGACTTTCGTTTCTCATTAACCAATCAGATTCCATGATAGAATGAAACTTGGGTGCTCCTTGTAGCAAATGCCTTGCGCAGTACAATGTAGTTTTGGGGCTACTTGAGCTAAACTGTGATTGGCGTTACAGAGATCGTTTTCTGGCTTGGGTTCTCAGGCGTTATTTTCGGTGGAGACAAGCGACAGCTGGAAATACATCGTGTTCACTATCCAAATGCATGTTGCTGTGTATCTGGTGAGGACACAAAAGACAGCTGAAAAGTTTATATAAATAATGCTGTGAAAGCAATTCCTCTAGAAAAGAATGCTAATTTTATAAGCAATACATTTGGCAGAACTGGTGATATTGAAGACTTGTTGCCAGGGTCCTCTCTCTACCTCGAGAAAGTACCCTGGTTACGGCTGGTCATGTGTCTGCTAGGTTTAGCAGATTCCAGAGATGTGATTAAAGGGAGGGGTTGGAAAGTTAAAGTTTGTCTCCACTGAGCTCACATACTGAGCCCAGTAGGGAGTGGAATTTGTAACCCTCCTGCTGTGGATCGGCAAAACTCAAAGCGAAGCCTGACATGATTGATGTTGGAGTTCAGTGCATTCAATGTTTGGCTAAAAGGTTAGCTCTGCATTTGGCTGAATTTTTCCCATCAACAGTAGGATGGTCCTAGGAATCTGTGGCAGTGAATTACTTTGGCAAAGAACTTGGAAATGACAACCACAACAGTAATTGGACCATGTAGTGAATTTAATTTAATTTTTGACTCGGGGAAATCACAACATGCTCATTCGTTTAGAGTTAAATATGCCATGTATCGGCCTACAAAGGTAGTTTTGGATTTGACTGAATTATTCCCATGGACAGTTTGACTATCATTTCCTTCTCTTGCAGTGAAAAATATATATGAATAACTTGACATCAACAACGTCTGCATGCTGAAAAAGCTTCAATAAGCAACTTATATTTTTCGATCGGCAAAATCACATTGGAGGCATTGATGCAGTGTTTGGCAAAGAGACTAGCTTTCAGTTTAATTGAATTCATTCAATTGAAACTTTGATGGTCATTCGATTCTCTTGCAGTGAAAAATTTTAATGAACATTTGCAAAACCCAGCGCCTTTCATTTTAAAGCTGTTTAGTGGTAAATCCAATTTTCGGTCAACAAATAAAGTAGCTCCTGGTTGAAAGCATCCCATCGATAATTTCACAGCAGCTATTTAAATCTTTGGTGTGAAAAACTGATTAAACTAATCACATGCTGGTTGTTGACGATTATTTAAAAAAAAAAGCAGTGAAATGTAAGCAAAGTTCCCTCTCAATCAACATCTCGTACTCATAGAGATTCGGGTTGAGATGAGGCAGTGGTCAGGCAGGATCTCTGACAAATAACTTGCTTCCCTTTCAAAATAACATCTGTGTAGCAGCCAGACATTCACCTCCCTAGACAGTAATGACAAAAGTAAGTCAAGAACCCACCCTCTGCAGCTCTGGTTGGCATGCATAGACACATGACCAGCCATAACCAGGGTACTTCCTTAAGGAAGAGAGAGGACCCTGGGAATGAGGTTGGTGATATTGTCGTACATACTGTGGACAAAAAAGTCCATTTTGATCTTGTCTACATTTGTTCCATAGCACATGCAGTTTTGGTTAACATGCTACTAAGTCTTATTATTGCTTCTAAGTCGTTATAATCACCCTCTTAACCATTTGCTGAGTCTCCTTGATGCTTATTCCTTACCGTTTCAAACTCTTCAAAAGTGTATTTTCAATTGGTTCTAAGTACAAAATTTTGCTGTCTAGAAGAAAACCAAGACACACAAAGCCATGTTTGTTTTCAATCAACGTAAGTTAAAAAAAAAATTCCCTACCCCCTAGAATATGCAAAGGACCAAAACCCAATATATTATACCAAAGAAATCTCTGGGGCGTGGGAAAGAGACAAATCAGGTCAAGGTCTGACCTGTTGGGCCACTAGGCTCTCATGCAGACTTTACATGTACCTTATCCATTTTCTGGAACATAAAAAATAGGTTGCTAATTTAAAGTTCTCTGTCACTTTTAAGGAACCTTGTGGAAGATTTCAAGGTGAAGACCAAGAAGGCTTTGAAGAAAGGTTCATTAATGACTTCATAGGTACATTTGAATGCCTAGTTTTTTTAGCTAAATCCCATGTACTGTAATGCTCTGGATAATATGCTGGGAGGGTTATTTTATAATAAGGGTCTGCATGCTACCCTGTGAGTGGTTGGTTTCCAAGCTTACAGTATTGAAAATCAATTGATGTACATGTAGCATCTGTTCCAGCCCAAACTGGCCTGTGGGGGGAGTGATGGCCTTTGTTCCACCTCTGACTTCATCACCTTTGCCCAAATAAGGCATCATATATACTCAAAACTCTTCAGAGGGAAAAGGCCTTCTAGTAGTACTTAGAGCAGCTATCTTCTACTTAGAGGAATAACTGCTGTTTTCTATTTGGTCTGTGTAAAACACAGATGGTGCCCTCCAAACCAGAAGAAAGGGTAAATTCCACACTGACAAAGTAACACTGACAATTTACCACTGAAATCACTTAATTGATAGCTCCCTTATCGTTCACATTTGAATTTAGGGCTTACACCCTTATGACAGTTTTCAACATCCACATGTTTCATACAACTGATCACACATTTTCACCAATTTCTGGGGACTTCTATAATGACTCCAGCTCAGGGTTTTAGCAGGTGGCCGTTCGGCCGTCCTGTGGACGGCCACTTTTCAGGAGAAAATAAAATAATTTTTAGGCCAGCCTAAAAGCGTAGCTCCTTGGCCGGGTTGTTCAGTGCCCAATTAAGCTAACCCAGGAAAAGGTAGAATTTTGATTTGAGTTTTGTAACTTTGGGGTGAGGTTTTCTGTTTTGAGTTTTATAATCACCATAGACACAAAACAAAGCAGCAAAAAACATTTGTATAGAAGAAAAAGTTATAATTCAAATAAATTTTCATCCTGGACTAGTGTTAACTGGCCTCTGAACAATCCTGCCCTGTTTTCAACAAGTTAACCTGATATGAGCCTACGATCCAATCAAAAACCAGCACTTGGTCAGTGGTCAACTTCAAATAAAAACATGTAACCTTGATGAGTTGTAGACTTGAGCCTGCGATATGGTCGTGTGATAATAGTCAGCAGATACCTTGTTTTGACAGGTGTCAATAAATCATAACATGGATGTCCAATATCAAAGAAGTACACGGTAAACCAAGGCTGCATGTCTCTGTCAACTCATTATTTGGAGTATGGCCGCCATGTTGCGCAACTCCACCGCCATCGTTGCCGTCGCCACCGTGCATACGCACCCATGAGCAATACCGCTAGCCATGATAACCATGAGAAAGTCAATTCATGATCCAGATCTATGGTTTAGGAGTCATAAAGACCTGATTTAAGGGGACTTTTTTCTTGAGACCTCAAAATGTCCCCACCAACTGAACAGACCCCACAGTTCTGGTGTGTTTCCATATCCATGTCCCCGTAAGTAGGCTGGTCAGTGAATGCATACAAACAAAATATTAAATTCTTTCCTGACACAAATTTGATCATTAATGTCCTACATAAATGCAGCAAACACATTTTAAAGATCCTCTTTTTTTGTAAGCCAGACCTAATGTTAACATATTGAATGGTTTTCCATGGTTAACAATATGTGTCCAATGAAGAAAGATTACAACACTATTGTCCCTATCAGATGTCATCTGAATAAAACAAGTTTTTAAGGGTGTTTGCAGTGTGCCAATGGTTGCTATAACAATGGTACAGTGCTGCTAAAAGATCTGTTAAAGCTCAGTTTTTCAAAAGCAACCTAAAAACCAATTCAGTGACCTAGAATTTAGAAAAAAACTGTCAATTCTCTAGATAGTCTAATGTGTGATATGAGAAAAAACCGTACTGTAGAACTTGAACTACTTTAATAGGAAAGAGCTGTCGGAAGTCCACACTATGGATTTTTTAGAATTTTCTTACATGTAGTTTATGAATGCAAAATAAGGAATCTTATTTGTATACAAAATATCAGGGTAGGTCGCCAAGCTAACTTTTGAGATTGTACACGTAGATCTCCAAGTATAACGTTCGAGCTTTATTTCTGGTTATAGCAATTTACACTCACATTAATTTTCTATTTCTGGTATTGTGTTTTGAAGAATTAATGGCCGACTCAACAGCTCATCCTCATGAGGAGACTCAAGCAAAAAGCTTCACATGTTCTTGTTCAGAAAACAAGAGCATTTCTGAAATTGGATTTCACATTTTTCTGTGAAATTAGGATGTGCAAACATTCCAGGAGATAATCATTGCTTGAGATTGACACTGGTTGCCGTGATGACTGTTGGAAATGTCAAAGTATCATGGACATAATTCTCTTGTTGGATTCCACTTTTGGGGAAACTGATAATTTATTGATCCAGACATGTTGATTAATAGTTGTTACACTGGTGCCAAATTGCCAGTGCCAGTTCCCCATACAATCCATTCAGGATATATTTTTCATAAAGAGCTTGGAGTGCGTTACAGCGTTTTCTTTAAGTTTTTATTAAGTAGCTGGAGTTTTGAGAAAAGAAGACGGTTGTGGGACCTGATAAACATCATCTCCGGGACATAATTATCTTGACTCGTGAAGCAATGAAAGTAGCCGGCAAAACCTGGCAGAGAAGCCAGCGAACTTTGCTGGTTGCTGGCTCTTACATACATCCCTGGTGTTTTGTAGAAAAAAAAAAAAAGCATGTGCCATTTTCTGGGTCAATGTTAAATTTACTTGAGGAGGCCACGTTTGTTTACAACTTGCATATGAAATATGCCATCGTGCTTGGTATCACATGTTTTTCTTATACAGTCATGTAGGTAATAATTTTGCTTGTGTGCATCTTGGGATCCATTCTCAACACTGTCAAAATACCTTTTTGAGCCTCCTCAGCTGCAGAAGGATTTAATCTGCACCAGTTTCCCTCATTGAAATAGATTAAAAAGTTGTGACCATCATGAATTTTTCTATTTATCGCCAGCCAAAACCCAGTTCGTCCAACCTTTTGATAGCTTTTGCATGTTGTGGCTTTCCTTTGATAGCAATGTGGTGCTGCAATTTGGTGATTTCAATACTATTATCATGTTACTTTATACCTCAGTCTGTATCTTACCCCTGTAAGTACATGTACAGGTGGGTGTAGTCTGTATTTTGTACCTCGGTCTGCATTTTACCCCTGGCCAGTGACTGCAGTCTGCAGTTTCATTTGAATGCTGAGCAATTTTCCATCCCTGCAGGCTCCATGGTAAGATAATTCCAATTTATTGATGCTTGAAATCTTGGAAGTTTTGAACTGAAAACAAGAAATTCAGTGGAAGGCCAACAAATGTACATGTAGCTATTTATGATTATACAGCTATGCTATTTTAGGTTTATTTTGCCCTATCTTATTTTCTGTAATAATGCATTTGTATAATGTTACACTGTAAGTTTCAAATCGATCATTGTTCAAGCTTCTGTATTCCTGTACTATGTCCACATACACACTTTTTGTTACTTGTAGATAATTATAAATCATGTGATGTATAATTATATTTATTATGTTGTTGTTTCATTAGGGAGAGGTGTGTTCACAACAAAAACATTTTCCAAAGATGATTGTCTTCTAGTCTATAAAGGAGAACTTGTTACAGCAGATGAAGGATATCGGAGAGAAGACTCATATCATCCAGACTTGGGAAGCTTCCTCTTTTTTTTAAAGATGGTACCAAGTGCTTCTGGTAAGCCTGCTAGGAATACACTTTCTTTCAAAGCACTGACAAAATAATTATAACAAAAATGGTTAGTCAAATGTCTTTATGGGTAGCAGCCAGGAGGGAAGGCCATTGTTGATACAGGAAGCTCCCTGGGTCCCTTCCTAGATCACTCCATGTACACAGCTGAATAGACCAGAGATTTGAGCTTACTGACAGTCTTACATTTGTACGGCTCATTTAAGGTTAATCAATTCACGCCAAATGACCATAATTAGTTTGTGCCACTTTATGATCGCATATTTCATGCAAACCCCCTGAAACAGACAGTGAAGAGTCCAGTTATCCTGCAAGAGTTGATTATCCTGGATTGGTGAACAGGGTATCCCCCCAGGTTTCATTCGGTATAGACTGGAAAAATTTAATGAGTGATGAACTTTGCTGATTTGTACTTGTTCTCGTTACATTGTAATCAGTTGGGAGGACTGACTGAACAGGTAATACATATGAGAAAGTGAACCTAGGTTTCTTTTGGTTTTGATTTAGGGTTACATTTGGAAGAGGACAAGGAAGGTGAAGATGAAGATGGTGGAATTCAGAAAACCTTTGGTGAGCTAATAATGATGTTTGTTGTTTTCATTGAGATAGACTCTTTAAAGTCCTCTATTTCCGTGCATGTCAATCAATCCATCAACAACTTTATTAACGTGTCTATGATAAAATAAGCGAGGGTGAATCCCTCAACTAATTGGGGACACCTAAAAGATTAGATTTAGAAACTATTTACAGCATTAAGATCTATTTACAACTTTTAAACTTTAAAATAAAAAGAAACTGGTCTAACTAACGAAGTTATCACTAGCTATTGGTGGAAGTCTTAACATTCATAACACTTTCAAAATAATATAATTCAGTTATTACATACGGAGCAACAGTTTGGCAGCCGTCAGCCAGTAGCGACTGTTAATGTGTATAGCTGCGCAAACTGGTTGCGTATGTCAATGCGGAGTGCGACTGGGTTAGGTGCAGGTAGATAACACTTTTAGCTCACACTTGTTTCGATCACTGTTTCTCGTGCTTCTTCCAGTTTGTGTTGAGAAAAAAGAGCGGCTGTGAACAATCTATTTTTAAAGATGTAAAAGGTAGATGTGCAAATAATCTTTATAGCATTTCAGCAAACGCATGTAGCAATCTACTCTTTTGCATATCTGTTTTAACGTAGCCAAGATTCATTAAACATTTCTTCGCCTAGTAGTTATAACAAAAGATTCACACTTCTCCCGACCTACAATTTTACCCACGCCAGAAGAATCATAAGTATTAGAACTTACCATTTGACTTATAAAGAAACATCATTTTAATACATAGTACATTTTGTGTGTATTCGCAGGTAAAAAGACACAACGCATCAAAAGCAAAAAAAGTGTTTTCCAGTCCCTCTTCCTCTGAGGAAGATAAAAGTACAACGAAACTATTAGATACACTTAATAGTTTAAAAAAAATCCTGTGTTAAGCCATATGTTGAACATCTTAACTAACAAGTGAAGAGGCTAGTGGAAAAGGGGGATAAGTGACGATTTTGGTTGTTTTTGTTTCTTGCTCCAAATTAGCTGAATTTTTGCATGTGGCCTTTATTCCATTTGAAAAACATCACCCTGTATTTTTTTTCGCTGGTTTGCTCTTCGTTTTCGAGATATTACGTATGCAAACAACCCTCAGTGATCTATTGTTGAACGAAAAACAAAAGAAACCTTTTGTTTCGCTAAAGGATCAAGTCACTATAACACAATGGTTTCTCACCGCTGCTTCGTTAGCTCAAGGGGATAACGCGCCGAACGAAGCTGATTCGAATTTGTTTTGATGTGACACTCGAGGGCTCGATTCAAGGTCGATGAAATCTTTTTTTTTTTTTTTCGTTGCTGTTTTTCTTCTTCTTTCAAAATCCTTCTTCGTGTCTTTGCAACTGAACTGCCGTTTTCACTGGTAGGGATTTTTTTTTAGCTGTTTTCGAGATATTACGTATGCAAAAACTTGTATTTGTTGTCACGCCAGCACGTGACTGCAAAGACGGTAATTTCACTTAAAATCCCGCAAAATATTGATCTTTGCAGCGTGCAACCTTGAAAAAGTGCTGATTTGAGGTAAAAACCGTTAGAATGTTGATTCCACGTTAACGTGCGACCGCAAAGACGTTAATTTCACTCAAGTTACAGGCAAATGTTAATTTTACGCAATGCGCAAGCTTTAGACAATGTTGATTTCAGGTCATTTACGGACAGTTGAAATTTTGACTTCACATTATCGCGCCGCCCAAGGACTTTGATTTCACTTAGAGAACCGTGAAAAGTTCATTTCACGCAGCATGTAAGCTCAGTTGAAAGGCCACGTGCAAGAATGTCCGCTAGATTTTTCGCTGAAATCGAACATGGCCAACACAGCTCCAAAACTTCGCATGCCAATTTGTTTATACCTGTAGAAAACTGCCTTGCACTTATTTCCCCTCGTTTCTATTGCGTATTCCAGAAATAAAATATGCTAAAACACTTGCATGTCACAGTCCGCGTCTTTTGGAACTGCTTTGTTACACAGTACTATTAGCGTTGTTTCTCTTTGAAGTTTTTTTCAAATGCTGACTTTAACTCCTAGGGTTAAGAGTTCCCAGTTTTATTCGAGTCAGGGTTAGGGTTACCGCTCGAAACTAGGGTCAGCGTTGAAGGTTAGGCTTACGGAACAAGCTTAGGGTTAGCGTTTGGGGTCTGGGTTATGGGTCGAGCTTAGGGTTAACGTTCAGGCCTAGGGTCATTGCTTGGGGTTAGGGCTAGCGCTCAGAATTAGGGTTATTGCTTAGGATTAGGGCTAGCGCTCAGAATTAGGGTTCTTGCTTAGGATTAGGGCTAGCGCTCAGAATTAGGGTTATTGCGTAGGATTAGGGCTAGCGCTCAGAATTAGGGTTATTGCGTAGGATTAGGGCTAGCGCTTACAGTTAACGCTAGCAAATCAAGTTTCAAGTTTTATTATTTTACACTGTTTACAGACGTGATACAACTTAATCTAACATAATTTACAATTATACAGAAATAAAAAAAAAATACAAACAAAGTTTAGACAGAAAGAAACACTATTTAACCCTTTCACCACCAAGGGTCCTCCCCGTTGACGAGTAAAATCGTTTCTGGCGTTAGACAGAAGTAAAAATCTATAAGAGGCCACGGCGTGGTGCAACAGGGTTAATGTTGGAGATAGTCTTTTAACCCTTTCACCACCAAGGGTCTCCCCTTTGACGAGTAAAAATCGTCTGGCGTTTAGACAGAGTAAAATCTATGAAGAAGGCCACTGGTGGTGAAAGGGTTAAGTCGGAGATTAGTCTTTTAACCCTTTCACCACCAAGGGTCTCCCCTTTGACGAGTAAATCGTCTGGCGTAGACAGAGTAAAATCTATAAGAGGCCACTGTGTCGGTGAAAGCGGTTAAGGGAGATAGTCTTTTAACCCTTCACCACCATAGGGGCTCCCCTTTGAACGGAGTGAAAATCGTCTGGGCGTTAGGACAGAGTAAAATCTATAAGAGGCCAATGTGGTGAAAGGGTTAAGGGAGATAGTTCTTTTAAACCCTTCACAGCAAGGTCTCCCCTTTGACGAGGTAAAATCGTCTGGCGTTGGACAGAGTAAAATCTATAAGAGGCCACTGGTGGTGAAAGGGTTAAGGGAGATAGTCTTTTTAACCCTTTCACCACCAAGGGTCTCCCTTTGACGAGTAAAATCGTCTGGCGTTAGACAGAGTAAAATCTATAAGAGGCCACTGGTGGTGAAAGGGTTAAGGGAGATAGTCTTTTAACCCTTTCACCACCAAGGGTCTCCCCTTTGACGAGTAAAATCGTCTGGCGTTAGACAGAGTAAAATCTATAAGAGGCCACTGGTGGTGAAAGGGTTAAGGGAGATAGTCTTTTAACCCTTTCACCACCAAGGGTCTCCCCTTTGACGAGTAAAATCGTCTGGCGTTAGACAGAGTAAAATCTATAAGAGGCCACTGGTGGTGAAAGGGTTAAGGGAGATAGTCTTTTAATCGTGTACAGTGACCAAAGTAGCTAATGAGCTTTCGAGTTGGTTTAGGCTAGAGTTAAGGTCAGGACACGTTAGGGTTAGCGGTGTTAGGCCAAAGGAAACAATCTCGACTTGCACGAATCGATACCTAACTAAAGTCAATGAAAAGTGGCTAGAATGAGAGAGAGGTTGGATGTTTTGCAAATCGGCTAAGTTGGTGATTGAAATGTTTCTACGTGAAATTACTTTTTTAGTACTACAAAACTGCTCGTTCCATGAAATGATTACATCCGACAACACAGAAAGAGAAAGCCTTAAGCTAACATGCTGCTCATGCCGAAATAAAGCACATGAAACGGAAAATTCATCAGCAAAGGAACGCTGAAATACAAAGCAAAACTTACATTTGAGCCGAAGTTTTCTTCTTCCTATAGTCTTCCTATAGTTAAACCTGCAATCAGGCGTTCTTTGTCTTTTTTTCTTCGCGGTGGGCTCGATTCTATCACAATTCAAAGTAATCATCTGCTTGGAAAACCACGATACACACACACTGAACGCTTGCTTGCGAATTTAACCGACCTGCGATTTCTCTTTGGCCCGTAAAAATGGCTTAGAAACTTCGAAGGTCTTCGAAGCACAGGTCAAATGCAACGACTTTGCTGCCTGGCCTTTCTCGCCAGTTCCCGGCCGTGTCTGAGTCACGCTAACAAGTGCTATAAGTCGCGCACACGATGGTCACGGCGCTTTACGTATGAAAGATTATTATGGGATATCCCAGAAATTTTTGCAGCGAAGGTTGTTGGATGGCTGATTTCAAGAAAATAATAAGAGTCTAGAAAGCAGTTCTAATTTCCAAAACTGACACACGCCGAAGTTTGGCAAATGAGCCATAAGTCAAGGACGAATGCTTTGTTTTGGAAGAAGAAGCGTTTCTAGACTCTACCGCCTGGCTCACTTGTTCTTCAATGGCTAAGTTAACGGCGGACTTAAACCATGATCTCAGAACAAAAACATTCCTCGGTTCTTTGAGCAATGCTGGGTGACTTAACGAGGGTCAAAGGCTTAATGATGCCAAATCTCCTACCAGGCGGGCGCAAATATTCCTCGAATAAGCTTCGAATATCGCTGGAAATAACGAGCAAACTCTGCTTAACTAACAGGTAAGCTCTGAATTTGTGTTATCGAAGTAATCGATGCTTTGCGCGCCAAAACCCGACGTCACAAAGGCAGCTAAAAAAAAATCCCTACCAGTGAAAACGGCAGTTCAGTTACAAAGACACGAAGAAGGATTTTGAAAGAAGAAGAAAAACAACAACGAAAAAAAAAAAAAAAAAAAAAAGATTTCACCGACCTCGAATCGAGCCCTCGAGTGTCACATCAAAACAAATTCGAATCAGCTTCGTTCGGCGCGTTATCCCCTTGAGCTAACGAAGCAGCGGTGAGAAACCATTGTGTTATAGTGACTTAATCCTTTAGCGAAACAAAAGGTTTCTTTTGTTTTTCGTTCAACAATAGATCACGGAGGGTTGTTTGCATACGTAATATCTCGAAAACGAAGAGCAAACCAGCGAAAAAAAATACAGGCTGATGTTTTTCAAATGGAATCAAGGCCACACGCAAAAATTCAGCTTATTTCTAGCAAGAAAAAAAAACAACCAAAATCATCACTTATCCCCCTTTTCCACTAGCCTCCTCATTTGTATTTATACCTTGCTATCCAAGAGAAGATTGTCAGGTTTAATATCCCTGTAACAAAAATTAAATTAAAATGTTAAATTGCAAAAACAAAATATAACATCTCTGCATGCCAATAAAAATAATTTTGTGCTGTCCACTGTGCAAGTGAATACAGACCACTTGCAATGAATGGCACAAGAGCACAGATAGTGACAGTGTCACATTATTATTTATATTGAAAATAGCCCATTAGGGTCTGCTTTCTTCCCTAGTACATGCAGAGGAAACTGCACTCTTAGCTTACTTAATAAGTATTACTTTATTTACTAGATTTTCATATATAAGCACTGAAGAAAATGGTGTAGATTGAAATTAGAATGAGCATCCAAGCACTTGCAGTGGAATTCAAATTTCATTATTAATAATGACATCACTGTAACTTTAGAGAATTAAAGGTCCACTTTAAAATGATATTTTAGGGTGATTGATCGATGGGTTAAAAAATTATTGTGAATCCAAATTTTCCTCACCTATGAATGAATCCAACCTGATGGATGGAGTCAATTGCAAGAACTGATTCAGCAATGTAAAACCGTGTCTCATCTTCAGTAAAAGTGTCCTTTTTCATCAGCATTGTCATCAGATCACCTAATAGCAAGATAACAATTAAAAGAAAAAAGAAATTTGACCACATCTCTCTAGGCATAAAATCTCTTAACTGGCTCACTGTCAAGGAAAGACTCTTTTTTAACAATGCTGTAGTGGTATTTAAATGCGTAAACTACTTAGTCCCTGAATATCTGGCTAAAATGTTTGTTCCACGTTCTCGTATTCATAGTAGAGTAACTAGATCATGTAATCTTCTCCACCACATCCCTCGATGCCGTTTGTTGTCTGGGCAACTTGCATTCACGTACCGCGGATGCAAGCTGTGGAATAATCTTCCGAATGACCTGCAAGTGGCTGAGAATGGACTTAGTGATTTTAAGCGCTTCTTAGTGGTAAAATTACTCATTGATGAATTCTTTTAACCCCTTTTTTCCCACTCCTTAATTAATTAACAGATACATCTTTTATTGCTCTTATTTGTACATTAACTACATTGTATTAGTTTTTTTTTGTATTTATATGTAGGTATTTCTAGGCTATATTAATCTTGTAGACATTGTGACTGAAAACCCAATTATGTACATGTATGTTATTATACAAGACACTGATCACTTCAGCCCAAAATAAATATTCAGGAACAAATATATGGGTTATTAACTAAGTTTGGTTGGTCAAGATGGCTGGATATTGACCAAGTTCTTTTTTGTATGTTAATGGGCCAAGACAGATGGAGTACAGATCCATAACGACGTAAAAAGGAAAAACAGAGGCCAACATCTAGCCATCTTGACCAAACAAGCTTGGTCACACAGGACACGACAAAAATGTTGTCCAGACGTCTGGGACAAGCAGATTCTCCTCCTAAGCAAACAAATTTTCATTCTCACTTGCCTGTGAGTGATGGACAAGGGATCAGTAAGGTGTCTACCAACTCAATCACTTAAACAGCAAACCGAGACTTGACCGAGGGAAGCAAAATTTTACCGCTACTTTTCCCAAGGGCAAGCTGGAATTCAAGTTTTTTTTTATCCCTGGGTCAATAAAGGATTTATTATGCACGGAAAAAAGAACACTGTTCAAATCTAGCAGCTGGTCACAGCGAGTAGTCCCGAGTGGGCAAGATTGCACCATCTTGCCTGCTAGGTCGGGCAGCCAATCACAGTGATGGATTTGGGTCATCTTGCCCACTCGCAGGGGTGCAGTGCTAATCACATGCTTAGATTTACCGATCTGCAGTTAGGAGAATTTCAGAACTGACATTTTCATAATCAAGTTCAAACTTTTGATTAGTTACTAACCACCAGGAAGAAACTCCATCACTAAATAAAGATACTGTCCATCTTGGAATGAATAATACATCTTCACTACCCAAGGATTTTCTGCTTCTGCAAGAATATCTCTCTCGGCACGAGCATGGGCAACCTAAAAACAACACAGGAGAAATCATTATAAAGAACTAAATGTACTGTACTCAAAGAATATTAGGGTTTCCAGAGAGTTACACATGCCCTCTTTCAATGGTCAGATAAAGAACAGAATAATATAATTTAGCAAGTGATCGACATATTGATCCTGAGTGAATTTAACTACTCCAGTAATTAATATTAATACACTGACTATAATCATCTCCTCAAAGACAGATGTGATCTCTATAGATAAGTGAATACTGGGCTCATGAGTGTCAGGGACCCCACTCTCAAAGGTTACAGGGCATTTAAAATGAACAAATGAATGTTAAAAATAACTGTATTTTATTTTTAATAAAAATTATTATGCACAGACACTGTACCTGTTCTTTTTCTAGCATGTCCTCTTTTCTCAGAATTTTCATTGCATAAACATGGCCTGTGTCATGTTTTTGAACCAAACGCACCTTCAAGAAATAAAATGTTTCATTTTGTTGCTTGGCAAATGCAGCATTATGATATAAAGAAAGTCCCATCTACATGTAATTCTACATCTAGCAACTTTTTTCTGCAGAATAAGTTGGTAGCCTGAATTTCAGCTGCCACCTCCTCTCGCTAACTTGGGGAGAGAGATGTCTGAAAGCACTGGGCGATAATGCTGTCCGGTGATG
Source organism: Platygyra sinensis (assembly GCA_019787425.1). NCBI lineage: Eukaryota > Metazoa > Cnidaria > Anthozoa > Scleractinia > Merulinidae > Platygyra > Platygyra sinensis. The sequence continues at coordinate 49,450 of JAHPZR010003645.1, read as the reverse complement.
TCACTACCCAAAAATCTGGTAGTGGTTCTGATTGGTTGCCATGTTAATTTATTTGCCTGACGCGAATAATTTGAATAATTTTATTGCCAAACTTCACGTGTTCACTGAAGATGACAGAAGAAAATCACGAGCTAACCCCACAAGATGTATGCTCAACATCTGGGGTTCAAAACCTCAGTCCACAACAAGAAAAGGCACTTTCAGAATTTCTTAGCGAAAGCAATGTATTCGTTATCTTGCCAACGGGAAATGGAAAGTCCTCAATATATCAGATGGATTCACTCATGGCGATTGAACTTTCAAAGCAGCACAGCCATTTTCCAAAAGAAAGCATAGTCGTATGCAAAATTGACCTGAAAAAAAAAAGTCTGAAACCTTGCAGCAGTCCACTCGTATATGTAAAAATTGTCATTTTACTTTTGATATTTATGGCTAGATCACTAAATACATTGGCATTAAGCAATCCTTGAAATCTATAAATGAAGATGTTTGTCGGGTTTTTCAAAAACCATTTGCATGCATGAATGATCCTGAAATCAAGCAAATTTGCATGTGAGCGAACAAGTTTATATTATTTCTGTACATGTATGTATTTTTCTTGGTGCTATGGACTGAACATATACTTAAACATATGAAACTTATAACCTATTACCTTACAAAATTATAAGGTTTATTAGAAGTTTTGTTCAGTCCGTAGCCCCAAGACAAATACATACGGAAATAATTTAGTTTGGATGTAGATTCGCTTGCTTTCAGGGTCATCCATGCATGCGAATGGCCGTTGAGAAACCCAATCCACCGGGCTTCAGTTACAAATTTCAGGGAATATTTAGTTCCAGTGTATTTAGTGAGCTAACGGAGCATACTAAAAGTAAAATGATAATTTTTACGAGTGGACCACTGCAAAGTTTCAGACTTTTTTTTGTAAATTTTGCATACAGTTGGTAAGGTGGGCGGACATGATTGACTTGGTTCTGTCTAGACGCTTTTGCGCTGAAGATCGAATGTGAAATTGCATAAATTACCACATTTGACTTGTGACGTCACTGGACTGACAGCATTAATTTATCGCCCAGTTCTTTCAGACGCGTCTCTCCCCAAGTTAGTGAGAGGAGGAGGTGGCTGAAATTCAGGCTAAATAAGTTAGCAGCCACAGACAAAAAAAAATTCACGACACATTGTTTTAAGTTATGATTAACAGAGGTACAAGATATATAAACAAGTTGCAGGCTTACTTTATCAATACTCTGGGGGAAAAAAATGATTAATAACTTTATAAAAGGTAAAGAAAGGGTAAGACTACAAACTAAGGATGCTCAGATTACACCTTACCTCACCAAAAGCTCCTCTTCCAACAACTTTTAATGAGTCAAAATCTTCCTTTCCAATTCTTGATCGCTTCAGTCTTAAAAACTCTGTTTCCTTTCTAGCAAGGAGGTTTCTTGATTCTTGTTTCTGAACAGAAAATTAGAGCAGTTACCACTGTGACATTTTCAAACTCCAAGGGGACAGGAATTTTTACATCGATCCCCATAAGTCTTAAGATTTTAAATCTGAAATAACAACCACTGATTGAGCCATATTTTAAGTAAATACATGTTTGAAAGGAACACATACGTATGTATGTTGCCAGACAGAGAAAATTTCCCAGGTGATATTGAAGAATACGTGTTGACAACTTTGATCAATAAAAGTATGCCTTAGCAGCACTCCAAGCTGCGAACATTTTGGTCGCCATGGCAAGTGGAAAAAATTTTTGGCGACCAAAATTCTGGTGAAAGTCGGGTGATGGCGCCCAGTTTACAGTTAAAGGTCGCCAAAAGGCGACTTTTTGAAAAAGTGAGCTTGGAGCGCTGCTTAGTATGCCTTCCATTTGGCTCCATATTGCCACTAATAAGATACTTGGATATACACAACATACTGTACTGTAGTTCTGGGAACCATACCCCTTGTGTGTGTATTGGCCTTAACAGATTAAGCAGTTGCAAGAAAAAGGAATGTATTAAAACCCGAAACATTAACAGAAATAAAACTGTCAGAATGAAGCCACCAGAACCACTGCAGTGACCCAAACAAAACGACAGTAACTTCTGAAACAAGTGAAACAAAACCACCTGAGACACTGAAACAGCCAAAACCAAACCATAGAAATTATGTAGAGAGTACCAACAGCGATAAAACAGACTGTTTTGATTTCTGAAACATATATTTTCATCAGTCTATGAATATTGATCAGCTGGGATGGATAATCTACATGTACATGTAGGCCCACATCATTTACTAACTAAAGTTTATAAAGCATGATGGATCTCTTTTTTTATCTTTACAGTGTACAAATAATTTTATTTGGATAGCTTTGCCCAGATTCGTTTTTACCTTTAGAACTTTAATCAATATACTTTTAATTGCCCCTTAGCACAAGGTAATTGTGAAGAAGAGCTCCCCAAAAAACCTGTCGGCCGACGGTCATCTGTCGACTGACAGTCGGCTGACTGTCGGTCGCTTGTCGGCCAAAAGTTGGCCAACTGTCGGCCGTTTCTCGGCCGTTTGTCTGCCGACAAATGGCCGACAGACGGCCAACAGGTTTTGCCCGAAATATAGTTTACCTGTCACCTGACAGTCGGCCGACAGTTGGTGAAGTCTGTCGAGTCATACATCACCATTACGGAATGTTATGTCACGTTAACTGCTTGTTTTTACCACAATTTTTCTTTTTTTCTTAACCTGTCAGTAACCTGTTGGTGAGCTGTCGGTAGACTGTTGGTAACCTGTCTGCCGACAGGTTTTTTGGGGAGCTCTTCTTCACAATTACCTAGCACAAAGCAGCCATGCACAAGAATCCAACTACAGCACTTCCAGTTAGTACCACAAAATGTAAAAATGTTTAAAAAGTATGTCTGCGCTTTTCAGTGGAAGAACTTCACATGTTCCAGACATTTCACTAGTGTGTGAACTCCAAGAGCTTTTACAAATTAAATGACTTTTAGGGACTCAACAGTCTGGTTATTTTTGTTTCAGTATATTCTCTCACCAAAAATTTTGGAGAGGATTAATTACAGAAACCAATAAGACCATAGTGCTATGATATTACGTTACAAAATATCATAAAGACATATCAAACAACTCATGTGGGCTCTGTTTTATCACCTGGAAGGTGAGATTGGTTTAACTTATGTTGTCCAGAGAGAATAATCTAAAGAGGAGGTTCAATCGCGCAGGTTGTAAAATTAAAGTAGATGCATTTCTTTATTCCTTTAAACTGTCTTTCCATTAGTTTCATTTTAGTGGTTTCCATGGTTTGATCAGTCATTTTGACTTGGCTGTTTCAGACAGTCATTTAAGTGGTTCTGGTGGTTTTGTATCAGACTGTTTCAGGTTCTAGTACATGCCCGGGAAAATGCCTGCTTGGGAGAGATTTAGTCCTATGACTCATAAAAATTCTAATTAGGCGTGAAGCGTGCTTGTTAACAAGTCCTTTTATACTTCTTAGCACATCATTGTTAAATGAATTACTGATTGACCCTCCTGTACAAGGCAGGTCCACGTATTCTAGCATTAAACTATGAAGACCTTACTTGGAGCTCAGTCTACCCGTGGGGTGTAAACACGATCATGACTTACGAAGGTGCTAGTCTAGAAAACTATTGAGCTCATATTTTTCATTTTAAATTCAAAATTGACACCATCTGCACTAGCACTCCCTGTCAATATGTTTCAAATTTACATATGCCTCCTTAAGAAAAAAGTCAATGTGACAACAGCTCTCCCTCAATATTTTTATCCCCCAAGACGAAAAGCTACCTTTCTTCCAAAACCCTCAGAAATGTTCAAAAGATCAAACAATGCCCATAGAGGAGCCCTCTTGGAAATGAGTTTTGAAGCCCTACAGAAAATCTCGCCAATGGGGGCATATGATGAGTCTTAAAGCATTTGACAAGGGTGTATAAACAAAAACAAAAAAAATCAAAAAGAAGATGCAAATGAATTTTAAGCAATATCGGTTAAGGCAAATTAAAGCAACATGCAGAATTACGTCAGAATTAATGTCATCACGGACATAAATTATAGATATGATTATACTGTAATTATTATTTTTGTGCACAAAGCTTATAATATCCATGGTGAAAATCCTCACAGATTTGGTTTTGTTGTTTCGTTTTTGCCGTTTCAAAGCAAAACAAGAAAGAAAAATAAACAGAATTTTTTTCCACCGTACTAGCGCAACATGCTGTGTCATTTTATTGTTATGGAAAATTTTCGTGGTACTAACAAAGGTAGAAGTTATGCAAAATCTTGATGAATTAATTTTCCGCTAAGCTGGCAATATTGCAGCATGGCCTTCAACACGTTTGTTTGCGGTTAAAATGCTATAATATCCTTAATGGTTCTTTTCAAACTGCAGTTTTTCGTATCAAGATTTAAATAAAACAAAACAAATGTAAACAGACCCTGAAGGTAATTTATCTGAATCTTCGTCTTGACGCAACGCAACTGGTAGGGCATAGTCACCTCGGAAACGACATTTTATAATTTGCTACACGATCGACGATACGTAAGATACCATGTAATGACGAATTTGTGCAGCTTTTAAAATATATTAGCTCAACGATAGAGTGAGTCGTTCTTTCAACGAGATTTAAAATTTTTTGGTTATTACAACGATTGCCAGACGACAGCTTACAACCCATTCAAAAGTATTCTTGCTGGCATCTTCAATCCACTGAGTTTCACGTACTAAATTCCGCAAACGATCGATAGCTATTTTATTGCTTGATAGATGAAACCCCAAAAAAGGTAACAGTTAAACCAACATGTCATCGCTAAGTAATGCTTCTTCGGTAATCTGAACACTAGCAACTGTGTCGAAAACTCTCTACAGGAAATGGAATAACACAAACCTCTTCTTCGGTCAAACCTTGCTGTTCCATATTCATTTCCAAAACTTTCCATCTGTAACCAAAATATAGTAAATTAATTGAAGTGGGCAGAATACTGTTGTTCATGACAAGGTCCTTGCTGAGTAATTTTGGAATGTCCCTTCTGTAGAGAGCGAAACTAGTACAATTTACAAATTGTATTTCCTCGATCAGACCTGTTTTGTCGTTCCTGGTGTTGACTGATCAAGTTCGCGTAGAAACTTTCAAGCGTTGCCTTAGCTTTCGCCACCTTTTCAAGAGTATGGTTGGAGTATGAACAAGAGGCTCCATTTGTACTCATTGTTGTGGCTGTGTTAGCCATTTGCGAAATTCCTAGCCGGAAAAAAACTTTCACGGCTTTGAAACGGCGACGATTCCCACACAACACAGACAAGTCACCCTGACGTGACCAACACTGAAGTGTTACCTAGTCACCAGTTTTCCTGTCCCGAGTATGGGACGCTAACTAACACAAACGATCATTGGTCAATTCAATATACTGTTATTTTTGGTACATTTTCTTACAAGTCTTATGATTGGATAACTTGTTTGTGCTTGTTGGCGGGAAAATATTATTTCCGAGAGACAGAGTCATCGAGGGGGAGGGTAAAGGGAAAGGGTATGTCAAAAGGCACATTACGTAATATCCATTTGGCAGTCCAGAAAATAAAACAAAGAATATTAAAGAACTATGGCAATTTAACTAGTGACTCGACCAAAATCCAGCTAACCAATACGGCAATCAATGTGCAAAATATGCTGTTCTCGACTATCAGATGTCCCCTGGCCTTGTTGCGCTTTGTTGCTTGAGCGCGCGTTGTCAGCCAGTGGTATGCATGAAAGAAAAGGATACATCATATAAACATCCTCAAAAATCAAAATGGCGACCAGTTTCAAAAAGAAAGGTTCTCGAGGTCGCACCGTTTATCCTTCGGGAACGAAGCCATCTCTTCATAACAATCAGCTTTTGATATCTTCTGGAGTGCCATCTTTGGACAACAATATAGGTGATGTTATTGATAGAGTTTTTTTTTTTATTTGAACCCATTAGAATTTCTCACCACTGTATCTGCCACTAACTGTATGAAAGCTTACTCATGCATGCATGTTATTGAAAACATATTTTTAAGGTGGTGGAATTGCTGTTGGAACTGTTTTGATGATTGGTAGGTAATTTTTTAGTAGTTGTATAGTTTTTATTAAGCTTATCTTCTTCGATCGATAATTTTTCTTGAGACTTGGCACATGTGCATGCCATTCCGTTTTACATAATTCACTTGCAAGGCCATATAAGGCATTTACACCTCCCACAGTTAAGGGCGCTAGGTATCCATGAAGGGACTTGGAGGAGTTTGTGATGGTCTTGGTCTCAGTGTAAACTGAAGGGCATATTCTTCTTCGAATTCTGTCTTTTCAGCTTTCCCCAGTCATTGGCTGAAATTTTCTATTGAGAAAAGCCGGGATCTTGCTAATCTTGTATTTCAAAAGTTTTTGAAATGGGCAGGTGAATGAATGGAATGTTCTGGTTGCATCACTTCAGTTCTAAAATTAATATCTGCTACCACCCTCTCCCCTCCCTCCATTTAAGGTTCTTAGTGGGTTGGGCCAAGGAGGGGCAGATTTCCCTCATTTTTAAGTTCTTTTGTGCTTATCTGACATTCAGCAATCTGTTTCTGATTTCTAGAGGAGGATACCTATGGCTGTTATGCCCGGCAGCTTTCAAAATATTTTCTTGCTGAAGGAGTCGTATCTGGCCATGCCATCTTCCTGGCATCTGCAGAGCCAGAACCCAGTAATATTTTAAAGGTAACTGAGAACTGAACCATAATTGAATTTTAAGAAGTATATCGATTACAGCAATTTTCAAGCTTTGACTGCATGATTGTTTCTGTGATAAACACAGGCTTTGCTTAGGATCTCAAAAATCTTGAAAATGGGCTAAATTTTTTTTCCAGAAAAAGGAATTCTCCAGGAAGTTAAATTTCAAAATTAAACTCATGTTTCTCAGGTCCTGCAAAGTTCTAATTTTTAGGATATCAGAGCAAATGTAAACTAGTTTGCTCATTTATCCTGATTTGATCTTGAGAATGAGAAATTATCCTTGTTTTTGTATCAGGATCTTCCCCAACAAACAGATGATAAAGCAGAAAATAAGACATCCGTCAGCAGCTTACAGGATCAGGAAGAAAGAACTTCACCAGATCAAGCAATGAGGATTGCATGGAGATACCAAAATCAGCCTAAGTTTCAGGTTAATTCCTACTTTCATTAACTTCAGAAATTTGTCTAAAGTAAAACCACCTTCCAGCCTTACTAGTTACTCTATCAGTATGATTTATCCAGTATAATGTGCACTCTAATAAAGTATACAGAAATTGTCCAAAAAAATTAGCTTAGTAACTCAAACCCTCCCTGCCAGAAATGGGATGGGTCCATGGCTGATTATAATGTACAAGGCCAGATTCATGCTGTGCAGCCAGCAAGAACTGGCCAGGGCAAAGCTTAGACTGTGGAAGAAGTTGAAGATGAATATAAATGCTACAATCAAGACTTTAAAGCCCACTCTTCTTGGATAGGTTGGACTATCAACAGCACCTTTACTTACAGTAGTCATGTTGAGCCATTTTTTCTCTCGTGGATGCCGTCTTACCTTCCTGCTGTAGACTATATAGAGTATCCTTCACCCATGGTTATGAGGAATACTGCTAGTTGATTCACGTATACTAAGGAGAACTGAAGAAGGTTGACTCGCAAAACGGCACTCGCTGTTTCAAGAGGTTCACAATAATGCAGGCTTGGGTTTTGCTAATTAAAAGGTTTTTCTACCATTTTGCTATTCGCTATTTCAGTGAATAGCGTTGTTTGTTTTGTCAACACTTATTCACTGGATATGAATTGCTATCCAGTGGATAGTGTTATCCACCTTAAGTTTTGAACAACTAGGTCCAGCTCTAGAGTTATCTTTTCTCACTTGTTTTTTCAACAGTCTTCACCATTGCATGCTAAGTTTGGACACTACTATGACTTGACCCGAGTGATGGATGAACAGACAGTCAGCTCTGTCCCCATTCAGACATTTAATGTGGCCAGAGAGATGTCAAAGTGTCTTGAACTCTGTGAGGAAAAAAGGTTAGTAAAAGTTCTTGCATTTTGAACCCTGGGCTGGGTTGTTGATTTTCATGGTTAGCGAGAATTTTGCTTTCAGTTTTGTAAGTTTAGAGCTTGATGATGAAGTGCAATTATGTGTTTTTACAAATGAATGTCACTTGTTTTTTGTTACCCTAGGTCAGATGGAAACAATGTCTATAAAGCACTCATTTCAAGAATAGAGTCTGCTATTAAAGATGGAGGATTTATCACATCAGAAAAAGAGGTAGGAGGGATTGTTTGCAGTGTATATCTAGTCTTCTCTCATAAAACTTGACCTTCCCACCCAGGCAACCCTTGCCAGCCTGGCCACCCTCACCACCCTTCACACCCTGTCCACCCTTCCCATCCTCGCCACCAAGGCTACAATGGCCACCCTCACCACCCCCACCACCCTTGCCAACCTCACCACACTTGCCACCCTGGCCACCCTCACCACCCTCGCCACCCCACTACCCTGGCCACCCTTGCCACCCCACTACCCTGGCCACCCTTGCCAACCTCACCACACTTGCCACCCTGGCCACCCTCACCACCCTCGCCACCCCACCCCATTACCCTGGCCACCCTTGCCAACCTCACCACGCTTGCCACCCTGGCCTCCCTCACCACCCTTGCTACCCTGGCCACCCTTGCCAACCTCACCACGCTTGCCACCCTGGCCACCCTCACCACCCTTGCTACCCTGGCCACCCTGGCGAACCTCACCACACTTGCCACCCTGGCCACCCTCGCCACCCCGCTACCCTGGCCGCCCTGGCCAACCTCACCACACTTGCCACCTTGGCCACCCTCGCCACCCCGCTACCCTGGCCACCCTGGCCAACCTCACCACGCTTGCCACCCTGACCACCCTGACCACCCCACTACCATGGCCACCCTGGCCAACCTCACCACACTTGCCACCCTGGCCATCCCGCTATCCTGGCCACCCTGGCCATACCTCGCCACGCTTGCCACCCTGACCACCCTGACCACCCCGCTACCCTGGCCACCCTGGCCAACCTCACCACACTTGCCACCCTGAACACCCTCACCACCCTAGGCACCCTGAACACCCTCACCACCCTTGCCATCTTGACCACCATGGGCACCCTCACCCCTGTACCACCCTTGCACCCTGGTCTCCCTCACCCTTGTGACAATTAGGCTCTTTGTATTAAGCTAAGTAAGCCAGAACTTAAAGGTTCTGCATTGGGCTTTAATTTGCAGTGGAAACCTGCCTGTTTCAGCCCTGCAAGCATTATTGTTGCAATATTTATTCACACCTAATAGCCATTTGAAAAATTTATTTTGAACAAGTTCTTCTGGGTTTGTATTGAGTTTGGCATTACAGTCAATACCCCAGATTTCACTACCATACATGAGTGTGGGGGATATTAATGCATAAAGAGAATAGCTTAATTGCGAGTTTGATGTTCTCGCTGAAGTGATTTCCCATCTCTTTCCGTAGTTTAAACAGGGCTTTAAGGCTAGCTTTTTTTCAATTCTTGCCTTGCAAGGGTAAAATTTCCTTAAGGGCACAATGTCAGCACTAGATAACGACAGGACTTTGCGTTTTCTAATTTATTCGTTCCATACTTGAATGAATAGTTATTTAGAGATTTGCCACTGTTGTTGAATATCATGACTTGGGTTTTGTCTAGGTTCACGGTTAGGTCTACCTTTTCACAGAATGATTCCAACTTGTTGAGAATTCTTTGTAGACCTTTTGCGGATCTAGCAAAGATAACTAAATCATGTGCATACAGCAAACAGTGTGTGGGTCGTTCTCTGAGCATGACTTCAGTTGTTGATGCTATGTTTAGCATTTCAGGTAAATCATTCAGATAGATATTAAACAGAGTGGGTGACAGCATGCATCCTTGCTTCACACCGTTATGACATAGAAACATTTGGGTTATTTTGTTATCAATTTTGAATGCTGACATGTCATTTGAGTGCATGGACATCAGTACTTCTAAAAAGTGTCCTTTTATTCCTACTGTTCTGAGTTTGTCAAATAATTTACTTCTGGGTACACTGTCAGAAGGGGGAGGCGCGGTGGCCTCATGGTTAGTGCGCTCGTCTCCGGATAGAGCGGTCCGGGTTTGAGCCCTGGCCGGAGACATTGTGTTGTGTTCTTGGGCAAGACACTTTACTCTCACAGTGCCCCTCTCCACCCAGGTGTATAAATGGGTACCGGCGAATTTAATGCTGGGGGGTAACCCTACGATGGACTAGCATCCCATCCAGGGGGGAGTAGAGATACTCTCAGTTGCTTAATGCTACAGAAACCGGGATAAGCTCCGGCCAAATGGGCCACTTGGCTCGTATGCAGACTTTTACACTGTCAGAGGCTTTGCTAAAGTCGACAAAACAAGAAAATAGCAAATTTCGTTGTCTTACTGGTTTCGATTTTACATACTTGTCAATTAGCATTTTCAAATGAAGATACTGTCAAGCGTACCATGCATTTTCCTAAAGCCAGCTTGTTCATCTTTCAGAATTCCCTTTTTGGTCATGTAGTCATACAATCTGTTGTTAAGAATGAATGTGAATAGTTTACTGAGCGATGACAGTAGAGTGATGCCTCGATAATTTTCACCTTTAGATGGGTTGTCTTTTTTGTGTACTGGTACATTCAGTCTGAAACTCCAAAGCAGAGGATATTTACCGGTGCTTAGGATTTGATTGGATAAAGGTTTCAAATGTCTCTTTATAAAATCCTTCCCTACTTTTAATATTTCATTTTGTATATTGTCTATGCCTGGAGCTTTGTTTGCTTTCAATTTACTTATTTTAGTATCGAACTCTTCATCCGATATGGAATACAATGTAGTCTAATGGGCCTGTTTCATTTTCTTTGGATTTCCTGAAGGCCTCCTTCTCTGAACAGTTGTTTTTGAGGCCTGTCATTCTGTTGTTTAAAATATTTGTAAAACTCTTCTGCTCTTGCTGTCTCCACTTTCTCTGGTTTTCTTTTTCTAAGATTAAAAATAGTGCCAATGTGTTTCCACGTGTCAGTACCCTCACTACCCTTCCCACGCAGGCCATCATGGCCACCATGACCACTCTCTTTTTGAGATTCATTTATTACACCTGTGAAATACCAGGATTTCCTCTTTACTAAAAAATCATATCTTCATCGCACGCAGTGAGCATACTATTTTTATCTTTCACATGTGAGGATATTGGTGTTGCCATAGTTACTAAAATGATCACCATTGCCATGGTTACTAAGTACTTATTAGATAAAAAAAAGTACTTATTAGATATGTTGCCGTATGATCGAAACATCATCGGTGCCTCCTTGGAAATCTTCAGAAATCCTCGGTAATCTTCATTAATCTTCAGAAAATGTCGAAAAACTTTCAGAAACGTTCACCTTTACTTCGGAACAATTTTGGAAAGTCTTCGGAAAGTGGTCGGAAATCTTCGGAAAATCGTCAAAAACGTCGTCAGTGGAATGTTTATGTAATAAACAGAATATTACATGTCCGCTTTTGGATATGAATGAATGAATGAATGAATTTTATCTTCCTGTGTTCAACTCGACATCTCACTCGTTCGCTGCGCTCACTCGTGAGATATCGAGTTGAACACTCGAAGATAAAATTCATATCCACGCTTGGTCATGTAATATCCTCTACATCTGTTTCATCTCTGTTTGCTGCTGATCTGGTGGCCATGGGAGCAGAAACCCATCACAGGACATGACAGTGGGTGCCAGCATTTTAAAATAATGAATTTTTGCTTCAATCTATTGGGAATGGTTTTGAGGGCAAACCTCTGTTAAGGCACTTAACCTTGCTGCAAGGGACTTGAGTAGGGTAGGTACATGTAGTACCTGAGTGCGCTACATAAAACGTGTTATACCCACCATAACTGCTAAAAAAAACCCCTTG